>NIVC01003167.1:57500-90000 GCA_002269645.1 Macrostomum lignano
CAATGATCAATTTGATTCCAGTGCCGGCAGTTCGAAACCGGCAGTTCGAAATTCGCCTGCTCAGATGCTCACATTGGTGCCTCGCCTCTGCTGCGGCTGCAGCAGCAGCGACCGGCGCTCATGAAGCTCAATTTCGGACGCGCAAGCGACAATTTGACCGGCGCCACACTGCGCCGAGCTCCCTGACGCGGCGGTTGCCGAGCGCGCGTGGCGCAGCAACTGGCGCTGCTTGCCGGCGCTGAAGGCTTGCGCGCTCATTCGGCGCGAGGTCCGACGCCTGGCGCAGGTCTCAGCCAGTCTGGCGCGGGTTTTCCGATTCAAACAAAAACAAGCGGATAGCAGGCAGCCGTGCAGATCCACGATCACTTCCGCTACGAATGAGGTCACGGGTTCGCGTCCGCGGCCGAGAATTTTCGCTATGCAAAAATAGGGCAGCCAGGTGACGCCTAGGATGACTGACACCTGCGGGAGAGGAATTCGACAAATGTTTCGAGAGCTCGAATAGTCAACATTCGGGGCTACTTGGATAATAAATTTTCAGAATCTTTGAGGATTTCTGAGATCCAGAGTTTCGGCGAGTTGGGATTATTTGGAAGTGAAAGTGAGAGTGTTCACGTCTGACGATTAAGAAAGTCAGGGGCCGCCTGTGCACCCTGTGTGAGCGTGTGCATGAGTTCGCGCCTGTGTACAGTGTAATGACTCAGACTAGCTATTTAGTTTGGCGAGAGAAACGATGCACTTAAATGAGCCGACTGCTCAATTCAATATATTTATAGGCCCGAGAGCATTGCGTAATAAGAGTATTGCTACGAGTTAGTTCATCGACCAAGCCAAGTACATTATTACCGCGCAGAGCGTACACTACATCTCTCCTCATTTTGGATTAAAAGTTTTACTGCAAAAGGTTTTTAAAAAATGAAAATTACCACAAATACGAGTAAAATCTTGCAAAGAAGAAACATTAATAGAGAAAATGTTACTGATTGTACATGTAATGCCTTAGCTGGAGAATGAACAATTTTCTATCCGCAATCTCAAGACGCAAAAGCAAAATCAAACAAGATATTAGCGTCAGTCTGCCAAGCGCGAGTTATAGTTAAACCCTATAGTTCACTTTCACCTTGGCCTCTCGGGGGTGTGGTCGCAGCGCAATTGGAGGGGTCGCGGGTTCGCTCCCTGCAGCTTGCAGGATCGGCGGTGCGGTCTCCCCGACAGGAAAATCGGGCTCTGCATCTGGCGCTACCCGCTTCAGGTCAGTGCAGTGCCGCCTGCAAACTCTGGCGCCCTGCCGAATGGTCATCGAGTCGCCCTTGACACTCTCGACCAGCCAGGGTGTCCACTCGAACGGAGTCTCGCCCTTGAGCGGATTTAGTCGGCGCCGGAGCACCGTGTCGCCGACTTTGAGCCCATGCGGTCTCGCCTGCTGTCGCTTGTCCGTGTAGCGCTTGCCCTTTGCCTTGCTGCTGGCGTCCTGCTGTCGGAGCCTCCTGTCTGCGATGGCCACCGGTCTCGACGGCCTGATTGACGGGATGGCGTCGTTTGGGACGCGACCCAAGAGCAGCTCGGCTGGTGCCCGGTTGGTGGTTCGCTGCGGCGTGCAACGGTAGGCCAGCAGCCACTCGTCAAGGGCCGCCCTCCAGTCGCGCTTCTGGGCTATGGCAGCTCGTACAACCTTATTGATGGAGCGGTTCAGGCGCTCAGTGATGCCGTTGGCCTGCGGATGCAGCGGTGTGATGAGACGCTGCCGGATTCCGTAGCTGTCCAGAAAGCCTTTGAACTGGGCCGAGGAGAATGGCGGGCCGTTATCGGTGACCAGTACCTGCGGGATGCCGAATCTGGCGAACGAATTCCTCAGCTTGGGAATCAGCGCTTCGGCCGTTGTGGTCTGGACGATCTCGACTTCAGGGAAGCGCGAGTAGTGGTCGACGCAGACGAGCAGCATACTGCCTTGAATGGGGCCTAGCAGGTCTGCCCCTAGTGTTAGCCATGCAGCTTTCGGGATCGGCGTCGGCTTCAGCGGCGCGGCGGTCACGTCGGCCGCGTGCGACGTAGCTGCACAGGCTCGGCAGGCACGCACGAAGAGCTCTGCTTCTGTCTGCATCCTCGGCCACCAGACTTTGGTGCTCAAACGGTCAACCGTCTTGCGCAGGCACTGATGACCGCGGTGTGCCAGGTCCAAAACCAGGCGCCGAAGCGCCATTGGAACTACGATTCTCTGGCCCCGCAGGAGCACGCCGTCTGCTGCCGATAGCTCATTCCGTAGGGCGTGGAGCGATCGCGTCTCCGCCGACTCGAGGCTCCATCGTCCTGTCTCCAGCGATCGAATAGCGGCTTGAATTGTTGCATCTTGCAGCGAACTCTCTTGCACTGAGGACAGCGACAGCGCGTTCGGTATGGCCGCCTGGACGATTGCAGCGATGCAGAGGGTGTCGAGCTCTTCGCCGACATTTCTTCCTCGTGTTGGCAGCGGCTGCCGGCTCAGCACGTCCGCTGGGTTTAGTGGGCCAGGCTGGTATTCGACTGTAAATTTCATGTGCTGAATGCGCAGCGCCATTCTTTCGATCCTCGGGGGAGGCCTTGAGCCACTGCTGAACAATGCGATGAGCGGCTTGTGGTCTGTCACCACCGTAAATGTCGGAGCGCCGTGCAGATAGTACTGAAATTTCAAGCAGCCGTATTTGACGGCCAGCGCCTCCTTCTCAGTCTGGGAGTAGCGCTGCTCAACATCGGACAGCGTCCGGCTGGCGTACGCGACAGGCCGGTTGGTGCCGTCCGCTTGCGTCTGCGTTAGGATCGCGCCCAGGCCCGCTGGGCCGGCGTCGACGATGAGTTGCGTCGCTAGGCGGTGGTTGAAGAAGGCGAGGGTGCCGCTGGTCGCAATCCGGGTCTTCACGTCGTCAAAAGCTCGTTTCTCGAGGTCGGTCCATGCCCAGGGCTCGCCTTTCCTAGTCAGATTGCGCAGTGGCCTCGCTACATCCGCCAGCCCGGGGGTGAATGAGGCCAGATAGTTGACCAGGCCTAGGAACGAGCGCACCTCTGTGGCGGTCTTTGGCTCGGCAAATGCATGGATGGCTTCCAACTTGGACTGGGTTGGTCTGACACCTTCACTGGACAGCTGCATCCCCATGAACGTGACCTCGGTACGGGCGAGCTTGCATTTTAACGGATTCAGCGTCAGCCCGTGCTGCGCCAGTCGTCGCAGACATGCCTGCAGGTTGCTGTGGTGCTCCGCCACGCTGTGCCCATACACGATGATGTCGTCGTGAATCCATTTTACTTTCGGGAGTCCAGCTAGCACGGATGACATGACCGCCTGGAGAATTTCCTGGGCCGTAGACAGTCCCATACAGAGCCGTGTCAGCCGCCGCAGGCCTCGTGGTGTCGAAAAAGTCAGAAGATGGCGGCATTCGTCGGCGACTGGGATTTGATAAAATGCCTTCGCGATGTCGAGCTCTGAGAATAGCTGCGCTCCTGCCATGTCTCCCGTCACCTCCTCGAATGTCGGGATGGGATGCCGCTCTCTGATGACCGACTTGTTCAGGTCTCTCAAGTCCTGCGTAATCCTGATCTCGCCTGGAGTCTGCTTGGGCACGACGACGATGCGGGCTACCCACGGACAGGGGCCTTCCACCGGCTCGATGATGCCTTGGTCCTCGAGGCACTGCAGCTCGGCGTCGACTGCCTGTGCGAGATGTATTGGCACCCTTGATGGGGGATGACAGATCGGCCTGGCTCCCTCCTCCAGGAAGATGCGGGCGGCATAGTTTTTGAGCCTGCCGATTCCGCTGAAGACTTGTGCGTTCTCCGTTAGGAGTTCGTGCAGGGCCGGTGCCCCCGGCGCATGTAGGACGTCCTTTGGGATCCCTGTTAGCATGCTGTCTAGCGAGACCTCGGGAGACGGACGCAGCTGGCATGCCACCTTGTTCTCCGGGCCGACTCGCAGAATCTGAAGTCTTTCAGCGCTTCTCCGGCCAATGATGCAAGCGCCCTCACCGTCGAGCACCAAGAACGGTAGTGTCTCGTGGATCTCGAACACGCTGACTTGCAGGTCTGCCTTGCCCAGCAATCTCAGCGGCTCTTGGCTTCCGTATGGGTAGACCTTGTCGCTGGCGGGCTGCAGCGCGGCTTTTTGCGGCATCCTGTCGTAGGCCGCCCTGTCGATGATGTTGCAGGCCGCGCCGCTGTCGATGAGCACCTTTGTCTTGAGCCCGTTAATTGTCGCAGGCGTCCAAGTAGAGCCGTAGTTCCTCAGGGTGAATAGCTCGTGCTCGATGGGGTCGTCTTGCAGATATTCGACTCGACCCGGCGGAGCCTCCTCCTGCGGTTCGTCAACGGTCCTCAGAGGGACTTTAGCTGCTCCTCGACACGCCCGAGCAAAATGACCCATCTTGCCGCAGCGTCGACACGCCTTGTTACGGGCTGCCTCGCACGTCTGATGCCCTGGTCGCCCGCAGCGATCGCAGTTGATGCCGCTGTCTCTTGCCGCGGCAGCCGGCCTGGTTGTATGGGATGGTCGGTTACGAGGTGGACGCAGCGCCGCCACATTCGAAGCGGAAGGATGGCCCGTGTCGGCTGCGGCGCCGATCTCCATGGCCTGGGCCTGCTGCTCCGCTGCCTCCCTCGCTCGGATTCGCTTCAAAACGTCGTCTAAGGAGACATCGTTGAGCTGCAGGAGTTCCCTCCTGATCCTCTCGGACCGGTAATGAGCCACGATCTTGTCCCTGATGAGCGAGTCTCGGAGTTCGCCGAACGTACATTGGTCCGCAGCCTTGCGTAGCCGATGATACCAGGCCTCAATTGACTCTCCTTCCTCCTGCCGGCATATTTCAAACTGGTACCTGAGGAAGACAACGCCGTTCTTTTGGTCGAAGATACCCTGCAACTTTTTGATGAGCTCCTCCGCGGACTCTCCTTTCTTGACGCCGTTATCGTCCATGAAGTCTTCCAGCTTCTCGCCCGCAGTGTAAACTAATAGCTCCAGCTGCTGTGTCGCATCTGTGATGCCAGCTGCGCGTATGTAGCTGCTGAACCTTCGCGTCCAGGTTTTCCATCGCTGAGCTCTTGTCAGAGGATCGCCTTCGAGGTCAAAGGCGTCTGGTGCCGCGAGTTGCAGGGCCTGTGCCAGATTTGCTGAATCACCGGTCGTTATCAGTGCGCGGGGGGTTGGCCTCACTGAGAGTTTGCTTGCGACGCCATGTAATGACTCAGACTAGCTATTTTTTTTGGCGAGAGAAACGATGCACTTAAATGAGCCGACTGCTCAATTCAATATATTTATAGGCCCGAGAGCATTGCGTAATAAGAGTATTGCTACGAGTTAGTTCATCGCCAAAGCCAAGTACATTATTACCGCGCAGAGCGTACACTACATACAGTACTTGAGTGCTTGTCTGTGCTCAGCGGCTTGGGCAGAACTGCCTCACCTTAAGCGTGACAATGGCCAGCCTCGACTGGCTCGCCGCCGCCCGCCTCCCGATGGATCTGGCGGCCTGGCGACTCCTCAGCAGCAGCATGGCGCACAGGGCCCCCAGCACGGCCAGGTTGATGAGCAGACTCAGGCCCAGGGGCACCACCGACAGCCCGACCATCAGCCACTGCTTGGCGGACGCGGCGTCGCATCGTCGATTGTTCAACAGTCCGAAACGAAAGTGCAGCGCGGCCAGGGCGGCCGTCAGCAGTGCGGGCATCAGCCAGACGAAGGCGGACAGCCTGGCGTAGCCCCAGCGAGTCTCCCTGCTGGGCCGCACCGTCCGGGAGCCGATGGAGATCAGCAAGTCAATGCCAAACACGGCCGCCCAGGCGAAGGTGCCAGTCAGGGCTAGGAAGCTGGCTAGAAGGGAGGTCAGGCACACGGGCTGGGGGAGGGCCACTGACCTGCCAGCCAGGTGCAGCAGCTCCACAACCAGCAGGCAGGAAGCGTGCCAGCACAGGATGAAGCCAGCTCGGTTGCGCAGCTGAGCAACGCTGCGGTAGACGGTCAGAAAGGCGACGAGGCTGACCAAGGAGCAGGCCAAAACCAGGTACAGGATGGCGCTCTGGACTGGTCGGTGCAGGTAGCTGCGGCCGCTCCCGTTCACCTGCGAGATGGGCGGCAGTGTCTGGGGATTGAGGAGCGTCATTTTGAAGTCTGTGGTGTCTTGTGAGTTTCTTGTGGTGCCTGGGGTGTCTTTTGAGAGCTTTGGCTTTTGTGGAATGTATAAAGGTGGTTATTGGTGTCTGGGGTGTCTTTTGAGAGCTTTGGCTTTTGTGGAATGTATAAAGGTGGTTATTGGTGTCTGGGGTGTCTTTTGTGGAATCTAAGGTGTCTTTTGTGAAATCTAAGGTGTCTTTTGTGGAACCTAAGGTGTCTTTTGTGGAACCTAAGGTGTCTTTTGTGGAACCTAAGGTGTCTTTTGTGAAATCTAAGGTGTCTTTTGTGAAATCTAAGGTGTCTTTTGTGGAATCTAAGGTGTCTTTTGTGAAATCTAAGGTGTCTTTTGTGGAACCTAAGGTGTCTTTTGTGGAACCTAAGGTGTCTTTTGTGGAATCTAAGGTGTCTTTTGTGGAATCTAAGGTGTCTTTTGTGGAACCTAAGGTGTCTTTTGTGGAACCTAAGGTGTCTTTTGTGGAATCTAAGGTGTCTTTTTTAGAATCTAAGGTGTCCTTTGTGGAACCTAAGATGTCTTTTGGTCGTCTGGGGTGTCTTTTGTGAAATCTAAGGTGTCTTTTGTGAAATCTAAGGTGTCTTTTGTGAAATCTAAGGTGTCTTTTGTGGAATCTAAGGTGTCTTTTGTGAAATCTAAGGTGTCTTTTGTGGAACCTAAGGTGTCTTTTGTGAAATCTAAGGTGTCTTTTGTGGAATCTAAGGTGTCTTTTGTGGAACCTAAGGTGTCTTTTGTGGAACCTAAGGTGTCTTTTGTGGAATCTAAGGTGTCTTTTTTAGAATCTAAGGTGTCCTTTGTGGAACCTAAGATGTCTTTTGGTCGTCTGGGGTGTCTTTTGTGGAATCTAAGGTGTCTTTTGGTTGTCTGGGGTGTCTTGTGGAATCTAAGGTGTCTTTTGGTTGTCTGGGGTGTCTTGTGGAATCTAAGGTGTCTTTTGGGTATCTGGGATGTCTTTTGGGAGTTCTGAGGGTGTCCGTAATTAAAACAATCTGGGGTGTCTTTTTTGGAATCTAAGTTGTCTTTTGGATGACTGAGAGGTGTCCTTTGAGGATCTGGGATGTCTTTTGTGGAATCTGCGAGTATCTTTTGACAGACTATGGGTGTCTTTTCTGAGATCTGGGATGTCTTTTTATAGAGGCCTGCTAGTGGTAAATTTTAGCTAGGAGTTGTTCTATAAAACAGAGGATCATTTAAAACTGCACGGACATTATGCCCTTTCGCCTTTATCGAAAAATGAAATTATAAACTGAAATTGTTTATTCCACCAGCATCTGTTGGCTTCCATACTAGACCAGAAAAAGATTGAATATTCTCATTTAGAGCATCAGTCTCCCATCATCTGAATAGCTCTAACTATCGTACCAGTTACTTGTGTATGGAGATCCAATCCAGATTTTTTAATCCAATCAGTTCTAACTAATAATTGGATTTCAAGAAATATTGAAATAAACATAAAAAGTAGGTAGATAGATAGATAGATAGATAGATAGATAGATAGATAGATAGATAGATAGATAGATAGATAGATAGATAGATAGATAGATAGATAGATAGATAGATAGATAGATAGATAGATAGATAGATAGATAGATAGATAGATAGATAGATAGATAGATAGATAGATAGATAGATAGATAGATAGATAGATAGATAGATAGATAGATAGATAGATAGATAGATAGATAGATAGATAGATAGATAGATAGATAGATAGATAGATAGATAGATAGATAGATAGATAGATAGATAGATAGATAGATAGATAGATAGATAGATAGATAGATAGATAGATAGATAGATAGATAGATAGATAGATAGATAGATAGATAGATAGATAGATAGATAGATAGATAGATAGATAGATAGATAGATAGATAGATAGATAGATAGATAGATAGATAGATAGATAGATAGATAGATAGATAGATAGATAGATAGATAGATAGATAGATAGATAGATAGATAGATAGATAGATAGATAGATAGATAGATAGATAGATAGATAGATAGATAGATAGATAGATAGATAGATAGATAGATAGATAGATAGATAGATAGATAGATAGATAGATAGATAGATAGATAGATAGATAGATAGATAGATAGATAGATAGATAGATAGATAGATAGATAGATAGATAGATAGATAGATAGATAGATAGATAGATAGATAGATAGATAGATAGATAGATAGATAGATAGATAGATAGATAGATAGATAGATAGATAGATAGATAGATAGATAGATAGATAGATAGATAGATAGATAGATAGATAGATAGATAGATAGATAGATAGATAGATAGATAGATAGATAGATAGATAGATAGATAGATAGATAGATAGATAGATAGATAGATAGATAGATAGATAGATAAATAGATAGATAGATAGATAGATAGATAGGTAAAATTGCCAGAATGGGCAACAGCCAGTGCCATAATTAGATGCAGCAGTCTGCAGCCAGAGGTCACATATCCGCTACAGACTCCGTGCAGTTGTAAGCTGCAAACCGTGTCCAGTTGAAGAGGCCGCATCAATTACAGGCCGATTCTCTGGCGGAGGCTGTCCTTTACCCGACTTACTTGTAAAAGCCCCCCTGCCCTCCCCCACCAAACTAGCCGGTGCAGCTGATTCCTGCAAAATTCCATCCAAATTAGGAAAAGTGTGGAAGTTTCCATTAGAAAAACTGAAAACTCTGTGCTATAGCTTAACACAGCATATTTATGGTAATATGGGAAATTTAATGTGTAGCGGGTGCTACAACTATGAAAAAGCAGATAATTGCAGTGGAACAAAAGTGTGAAGCTAGCGGTAGGAAATGCCGCTCTGGCTTCTTAGCTTCGCGCTGTCGAACTGTATTTGATTATAAACAACTGCCATAGACAATAGAAGTATACTTAGTGTTGTAGTGTTGTAGTGTTATATTAAAACACATAGTGCTATAACTACCTCCCTCCCAAAAGGAAGATAACTATATGTGCATCGGTTCGGTACAGTAACATCATGAAAACAGCATCATGCACAAACAAGAACATGTTCTTAGTGTCCGTAGGGGCACAAACCACGCAAAGTTTACGCAAAAGTGACACGGCGGGGTCTCAACCTTGCTCGGATGGGCTCATCCATATCGGAGGTCTTGGTAGGCTCATCGCGCTGGGGAGTGGGCAACCGTGCTGGTTTAACGCGGTCGATTGCAACGCTTGTTGGTGTCCCGCGGATGTCGAGTGTAAAGGTGAGCGGTGAACGGTGCAGAACAGGAAATGGACCTTGGTAAGGTGCTTCCAACGGCTTACGGACACGGTCGAGCCGGAGCCAGACGTGGCTGCAGCTCTGTAGGTTGTCTGGAAGGTGCACCGGTGTTGCGCGCGTGCGTGGCAGACGGTACGGGTAGAACAGATTGTGCAGACGATGGGATAGTTGGGTCAGGCTGGCATCCTCTGTGACTACCGGTGGTACGATCGGTTGCTCGCCTGTTACACCGGAGAATGGGCAGTGGCCGGCCTCGTCAGGTTGAATTCGTAGTCCGAGTAGGACAATCGGCAGTTGTTTTAACCAACAGCGACCTCGCGCACGAAGAGCAGCCTTCAGAGAGCGATGTGCTCGCTCCATCAGGCCATTGGCTCGGGGTTATACGCTGAGGTTCTTATGTGATGGATGCCGAACAGCTTGGTAAACTCTTCCATGAGCTCTGCACGGAACTGGGCACCCTGGTCCGTAATGAGCGTCAGGGGTGGGCCAAAGCGTGACACCCAGGCGCTGAGGAATCCTTGAGCTACAAATGCGGCAGTGATGTCCATCAGCGGAATGGCCTCCAACCATCGGGTGTAAGCGTTGATTACTGTAAGTAGATAACATGGCTGTTGTTGACCGTTAGGCTCTGGTGGTGTTAGTGGTCCGACGATATCCATGTGTACCGTCGCGAATCGCTGAGAGGGAGTCGGTAACTGGTGTAATAGTCGGTGTACATGCTGAGTTACCTTGTTGGCTTGGCAGTGTAGGCATTCCTCTGTCCAACGGCGCACATCGCGAGAGATCTCCGGCCAGAAGTAGCGATGGTTGATCAATCGACAGCTAGCCTTGACCCCAGGATGGGCTAATGAATGAATCGATGTGAAGATGTGCTTTCGCAAGTCTGGTGGAACGACTGGTCGCGGATTGGGATATGACGTTTTGCAGAGCAGTTGACAGTCAGTCAGTCCGATGTCGAACAACTTGAAAGTGCTGGACTGAGATGGCAACGTTGAATCCCGCTGTTGAGCGCGTGCAATTGCTGGTAGGTCAAAACTGGGCAACATTTGAGTCTCTTCGTCCGTTGGGGCTATCGCATGTGCGGCAGCGACCAGGACTTCTGATGTTGCGATGTTGCCAGGGTCTTTCGAGGGTCGGGACAGTGCATCAGCAATGACGTTGGCTTTACCGGTGATGTGAACCACGTCCGTGACAATCTCTGAGATTGTTGACATCTGGCGCTGCTGTCTGTCCGAGAAGCGTTCCTTGCTGCTTGCAAAGGCTCCGATAATTGGCTTATGGTCGCAGAACACCGTCACTGTCTGGCCTTGCAGCAGGTGCTTCCATGCCTTGATGGCAGCGAAGATAGCAAGTAGCTCCCGGTCGAAGGTGCTGTATTTAGTTTCGGTGTCGGAAAGCTTTCTGGACAGAAACGCGAGAGGCGTAGAGTCGCCGTCTACGACCTGGTGCAGACAGGCACCGATCGCCATGGCACTGGCATCCATTGTTACTGTGAAGTTGGCCTCCGGATGCGGAAAAGCGAGAGTGACAGCGTCAGCGAGCGCGTCTTGCAGCGCTCGCCATGCCCGGTCATGTTCTGGGAGCCAACTGAAGGTGCCGTGCAATAGTTGTCGCAGCGGGAGTAGCAGCTGTGCGTAGTGCTGAATGTGGCGTTGGTAAAAGCCGAACATGCCGAGGTATCGCTGCAGCTCCCTGCTGTCCTTGGGTGGAGGAAGAGTACGTAGGGCGCTGACTCGATCGGGCAGCGGTCGAATCCCGTCTCCAGAAATCTGATGGCCCAGGAACTCGATTGTATTCTGATAGAATTGGCATTTGTGAGGGCTTACACGCAGTCCGTTGTCGCACAGGCGTTGCAGTACGGCATGTAGATGTGCCTCGTGCTCCTCGCAGCAGGTGCTGTGAATCAGAATGTCGTCAATGTAGGTGACAACGAATGGCATGTCGCGGAAAATCGCATCGACGAACCGTTGAAAGGTACTGGCTGCGTTGCGTAGTCCAAATGGCATGCGCAGATACTCAAACGAACCGAATGGTGTGCAAACTGCAGTCTTCTCTATGTCTTCCGCCGCGATGGGTACGAAGTGGTAAGCCTTGACTAGGTCAAGCATACTGAATACTCGTGAACCATGGAGTCGATGGTGAAAGTGCCCGATGTGGGGTATCGTGTAGCGGTCTGGCTTGGTTACTGCGTTGAGTGCGCGCTAGTCGCCGCAGGGACGCCACGAGCCGTCCTTCTTCTTCACCATGTGAAGAGGGGACGCCCATGGACTGGCAGAGGGTCGCACGATGCCGAGGCGCAGCAGTTGGTCAAACTCCGCCTTCGCTGCGTTGAACTTGGCTGGAGGGAGCGGACGAGGTCGGCAGAATAGCGGCTTGCTGTCGGTAATTATCTGGTGGCTGACTGTGCTAGACGAAGGCGCAGACGAATAGTCTGGGGCTTCTGCTAGCTGAGGGAAAGCATCGAGGGGTGTCGCTAACACTGACGATGTTGCTAGCACCTGTGGGGCTGATTCTGCTGTTGCTTGGAGAGCTGCATGAAGTTGAGTAGTCGGGTCATGCAGACGTCTGTTATGCATGTCAATTAGGAGACCGAACTTAGCCAGGAAGTCGGCTCCCAAAATCGGCGGTGTATCAGCAACGATGAAGTTCGCGGAAAACAGGCGGCGTAGCTCTGGGACTGCGACAGACAGTGAGCACTGACCGAGAGTACTAAATTCGCGACCATCGACGCTGCGTAGCCGGACCTGCGTGGGTGCCAGCAGGTGGCGAGGTGCAAGGTCCAAAAGCAGCAGGGAGCGCTCAGCACCGGTGTCCACAACAAAACGAACTGTTTCTCCGAACAATTTACAGGGTAACAACAAGGAAGCGGCCTCGTTGAGGTCATGGCTCGGCCCTAGCGCATGACCTACGCGTTTGTTGGACTGGTAGCGCGCAACTGGGCCGGCGTAGCCTGACGGCTATTGAGCAC
Organism: Macrostomum lignano; assembly: GCA_002269645.1. Taxonomy (NCBI): domain Eukaryota; kingdom Metazoa; phylum Platyhelminthes; family Macrostomidae; genus Macrostomum; species Macrostomum lignano. The sequence goes on from NIVC01003167.1 coordinate 69,864, forward strand.
GCGTTGTGGTTTGGGTCCGGGCCACTGGCACCATGGTCGGCAGGTGCGCGCGTCTGCGCCGTAGTAAATGTGGCCGTTGCAGACCTTTTGCCTTGGCTGTCGGGTGCGTCGCTGGGGTCGTGCCTCACGGGCGCTGTTTGGCGAAGGAGCCGACGGTGCAGCGGTAGCTCGCGCGATTGTGTGGAATGGTGTCGTGGGGCCGGCGACCGCCAACATGCTGTCAGCGATCCTCGCGAAGTTGTCGAGTGCTTCAGATTCGTGGCCGACGAGTGCCGAACGGATGTTGCCGGGAAGGGCGGACAGCAGGCGGGACTTGACGATCGAGTCATCGACCTGCAGGCCAACTTCGGAGAAACGCCGTCGAATGTCCGTAACCAGCTGTGTAGGACGGCGATCACCGAGCTCGACCGCGGCGAGCGCTTCTTCGATGTGCTGGTGGCGGTTGGCCCGGAGTAGTTCCGTCACAGCTGACTTCAGTGCTTCGTAATCATCTTCTAAATCGGCAATGTCGCAGGCGACGTCTTCCGGCAGTGCGGACAGAGCGTGATGAAACTTGGTCGTTGGACAGGTGATGCGGGCCAAGACGAACTGGGATTCCAGTTGACGGAACCAGACATCAGGCGCTTTGCGGTAGAAGGGTGGTGGGCGCGGACCGTGCCACGGTTAACCGGCTCTTGGACCATCGAGGCTGTGCCCCTCTCTGCAGTAGACGTAGCGCCGGTGGTGTCGGTAGCGGTCGAAAAGTCGCTAGTGACCACCGTTTGTCGCTTGTTGCGTTTGCTGGGCATCGTGATTTGCAGCCAGTTGTTATCGCACGCTCTGCTACCACTTTGTAGCGGGTGCTACAACTATGAAAAAGCAGATAATTGCAGTGGAACAAAAGTGTGAAGCTAGCGGTAGGAAATTCCGCTCTGGCTTCTTAGCTTCGCGCTGTCGAACTGTATTTGATTATAAACAACTGCCATAGACAATAGAAGCATACTTAGTGTTGTACTGTTGTAGTGTTATATTAAAACACATAGTGCTATAAATGAAAATGAAAAACCATATTTATTGAAAGTCCAGGCAATGCCGTTTCGTGGAAATAATATCGCTGGTGAAACAGTTATCGCTTCCTCGCTTCGGCGCACTTTCAGTCAGGCTCAGACTGGATTGAGTTGGACTCGGCCAGTTGTGAGGGGAGGGGGAACGCACTGAAATCCCAGAGTGAGCTGCTGTTTGAACTGTAAACTTCCCATGAGTAGCCATCTGGCTGTCTGGCCGTTCTCAATACGCTTCCGCTGCTATAGTTTTGAAGCAGACTTTGATGACGGCCGGGACTGTTGAACTGTAACTATATTACTGTTATACAGCAGTGTATTGTTCAGCTGAGCTCATTTTCTCGGTCACCCTCTCAGCCTCTCGAGTTATTTTTTCTACATGTGAGTTTTCCAAGCGACAATAGAAATTCCTTTTTGAAATCATAAAAAAAGAAGCTGGGGATCAGCGACGGTCGTGCTTTGTAGAGTGAGAAAAAATGATCTTATAGTGAAATGGTTAAGACATGTGAGGTCTGGCGGATGGGGTCGGATGTGGGAGAGAGAGGTGAGGGAGAGAGAGAGAGTTAAGGAGACAAGCGAGGGAGACAGGTGAAGGAGACAGGTGAGGGAGACAGGTGAGGGAGACAGGTGAGGGAGACAGGTGGAGGTAGACAGGTGAGGGAGACAGGTGAAGGAGACAAGTGAGGGAGACAGGTGAAGGAGACAGGTGAAGGAGACAGGTGAGGGAGACAGGTGAAGGAGACAGGTGAAGGAGACAGGTGAGGGAGACAAGTGAAGGAGACAAGTGAGGGAGACAGGTGAAGGAGACAAGTGAGGGAGACAGGTGAAGGAGACATGTGAAGGAGACAGGTAAAGGAGACAGGTGAAGGAGACAAGTGAGGGAGACAGGTGAAGGAGACAAGTGAGGGAGACAAGTGAAGGAGACATGTGAAGGAGACAGGTAAAGGAGACAGGTGAAGGAGACAGGAAAAGGAGACAGGTGAGGGAGACAGGTGAGGGAGACAGGTGAGGGAGACAGGTGAAGGAGACAGGTGAAGGAGACAGGTGAGGGTGACAGGTAAAGGAGACAGGTGAAGGAGACAGGTGAGGGTGACAGGTAAAGGAGACAGGTGAAGGAGACAGGTGAGGGTAACAGGTAAAGGAGACAGGTGAAGGAGACAAGTGAGGGAGACAGGTGAAGGAGACAGGTGAAGGAGACAGGTGAGGGAGACAGGTGAAGGAGACAGGAAAAGGAGACAGGTGAGGGAGACAGGTGAGGGAGACAGGTGAGGGAGACAGGTGAAGGAGACAGGTGAAGGAGACAGGTGAGGGTGACAGGTAAAGGAGACAGGTGAAGGAGACAGGTGAGGGTGACAGGTAAAGGAGACAGATGAAGGAGACAGGTGAGGGTAACAGGTAAAGGAGACAGGTGAAGGAGACAGGTGAGGGAGACAGGTGGAGGGAGACAGGTGAGGGAGACAGGTGAAGGAGACAGGTGAGGGTGACAGGTGAAGGAGACAGGTGAGGGAGACAGGTGAGGGAGACAGGTGGAGGGAGACAGGTGAGGGAGACAGGTGAAGGAGACAGGTGAGGGTGACAGGTAAAGGAGACAGGTGAAGAAGACAGGTGAGGGTGACAGGTAAAGGAGACAGGTGAATGAGACAGGTGAGGGTAACAGGTAAAGGAGACAGGTGAAGGAGACAAGTGAGGGAGACAGGTGAAGGAGACAGGTGAAGGAGACAGGTGAGGGAGACAGGTGAAGGAGACAGGAAAAGGAGACAGGTGAGGGAGACAGGTGAGGGTGACAGGTAAAGGAGACAGGTGAAGGAGACAGGTGAAGGAGACAGGTGAGGGTGACAGGTAAAGGAGACAGGTGAAGGAGACAGGTGAGGGTAACAGGTAAAGGAGACAGGTGAAGGAGACAGGTGAGGGTAACAGGTAAAGGAGACAGGTGAAGGAGACAGGTGAGGGAGACAGGTGGAGGGAGACAGGTGAGGGAGACAGGTGAAGGAGACAGGTGAGGGTGACAGGTGAAGGAGACAGGTGAGGGAGACAGGTGAGGGAGACAGGTGGAGGGAGACAGGTGAGGGAGACAGGTGAAGGAGACAGGTGAGGGTGACAGGTGAATGCAATAGTTGAGAAATAAGAGAGGCGATAGGAGCAAATGCTGACTAGAAATTCATTCCGCCAATAAAAGACAAACTGCTATAAGAGACGCAGCTCGAAGCAGAGAGACAGCTAAAAGCTGTCAGTGTACACTGTGCTGTTCGGGTATGTCTGACAGGAGGTGTCTGACCCGTCTGCTTGGGTTAATTGACTACCAGCGCCCCCCGGCCCCTAGAAAGGTCCTCTCAATTCTCTCTCAACACTGGATCTGCGATTTCCGCTTGGGCCAAGCGTGCATATAAAAGTTTGTGAATTCATTTTTCCTGGCTGGGTTAGAAAGAACTCCTTTCCAGAGCTTTAGAGGGACATTGAAGGTCGCGTTCTAAATTGAATTCTAGCGAACATTTTTGCTGGAAGACCCAACACTTCCTCGCTCTCCTCTGCTCGCACCTTTATGACAGCGCTAATTAGCTGTTTAGAAAAGTACAGCTGCACTCTGTCACTCTTATGCTGTAGTTAGTTTACAGTTTTCTGTTACACTCTGTTCTTTTATTCGGTTGTCGAGAGTCGAGAACCTTCCTCCAAACCGAGTTTAATTTTAAAAACGGAAGGACTTAAAGAAACGAAGTAATTGACATCTGAATCAATCACATTCTGCCATTTTTCAGTCAAAGACATAATGCCATCAGTGTGGACTTTCTCAGGTTTTGAGTCAGTTATCCAGGGCTTCTTCATCGGGTGAAAGATTTGCTCATCAATTCGTTGGTCAGAGCCAAGAACAGATAGTAGGTTGCTGGGCGCCAGATTGGGGGAATACGGAGGATGAGGCACCAATATAACTTTTGGCGAGTCACCTTGGCAGTGTGGGGGTGGGCATTATTGTGCAGGAATTGGACCGGGCCATGATTTGGTCGCTTCTATTGGCAGTACAGGTCGGCCGTAATCGATGTGTTGGGTGGTAAATGTGGTCACACATTTACAGTCCCACCAAACGCACAGCATGACCTTGCGGGGGTGGAGTCCGGCCTTAGGCTGTGGCTCAGGTGTCGCGTCAGCACCCACCCACGACCAGCGACGCTCGAGGTTCACGTACATGTATAAGCACCATTTTTCATCGCCAGTAACAATCGACTACAGCCAGCTGTGTGTGCACCGATCGTTTTGATGGTCAACCCCAAGGACGCGTGGTTTATCGGGGATCAGTCTCGATGACTGTGCGCAGGGGCCGGGTCATCATCCACCTCAGAAGGGTCCTGGAGGGTCAGAAGAATCCACCTCATATCTTGACCGGAGCAAATCTTTGAGGCTGAAATCTCCCTGGCGAAACCGAGCAAACCAATCTTGTGCAGTGGGTTCAGACACGGTACCAACACAATGAGAAGTAGTCTGTCAAGATCGCACACACCCACCCTCAATATATACCCACACAGTAAGCTTCTAGAATGTTGCAGAAAGTTCTGGAATCGAATTTTCAATAAATCGAGATAACATCCTCGACAACCGAATATTAGTATGTAGATTTGGTACTCACTGTCAGTCTGTTATTCTGCCACTCTGTCACTCTATCCCTCTGTCACTCTGTCCCTCTGTCACTCTGTCACTCTGTCACTCTGTCACTATGTCACTCTGTCACTATGTCACTCTGTCAACCTCTCAGTCTTTCACTCTGTCACTCTGTCACTCTGTCACTCTATCACTCTGTCACTCTATCCCTCTGTCACTCTGTCGCTCTGTCACTCTGTCACTCTGTCGCTCTATCACTCTGTCAATCTATCCCTATGTCACTCCGTCACTCTATCCCTCTGTCACTCTATCCCTCTGTCACTCTGTCACTCTGTCACCCTCTCAGTCTGTCACTCTGTCACTCTGTCACTCTGTCACTCTGTCGCTCTGTCACTCTGTCACTCTATCCCTATGTTACTCTGTCACTCTATCCCTCTGTCACTCTATCCTCTGTCACTCTGTCACTCTATCCCTCTGTCACTCTATCCCTCTGTCACTCTGTCACTCTGTCACCCTCTCAGTCTGTCACTCTGTCACTCTGTCGCTCTGTCACTCTGTCACTCTATCCCTATGTTACTCTGTCACTCTATCCCTCTGTCACTCTATCCCTCTGTCACTCTATCCCTCTGTCACTCTATCCCTCTGTCACTCTATCCCTCTGTCACTCTATCCCTCTGTCACTCTATCCCTCTGTCACTCTATCCCTCTGTCACTCTATCCCTCTGTCACTCTATCCCTCTGTCACTCTATCCCTCTGTCACTCTATCCCTCTGTCACTCTATCCCTCTGTCACTCTGTCACCATGTCACTCTGTCACCCTCTCAGTCTGTCACTCTGTCACCATGTCACTCTGTCACCCTCTCAGTCTGTCACTCTGTCACTCTGTCACTCTGTCACAGGCAGTCACTCCGTCACCAACTCACCCCCGCCGACAAATTCGCTGCAAACGCCGCAGCGGCGCCGGCGAACCCCGACGCGCCAGAATTTGGCGCCGCCGCCCAGAACGCCTGAGCTGCCGACGGGTGTCGAACTCCGGGGACCGACGCCGCTGCGGCGCCGGCTGAACCGCTAGCTAGCAGATTCAAATCCGCGCCAATTTGAGAAGATAACGACTCGTCTGGTTCCATTTATCCGGTCTTAGTTGGAAGCTTCAGTAAAACTTTGTCGACACGGAGAATGGATTCTCGTAGTTAGTTACTCTTGCCAGTCAAAGCTTGGTCCTTCCGGCAGAATCGGTCACTCTGGCACAATCGGTCACTCCGGCAGAATTGGTCACTCTGGCACAATTGGTCACTCTGGCACAATCGGTCACTCTGGCAGAATCGGTCACTCTGGCAGAATTGGTCACTCTGGCACAATCGGTCACTCTGGCAGAATTGGTCACTCTGGCAGAATCGGTCACTCTGGAAGAATCGGTCACTCTGGCAGAATTGGTCACTCTGGCAGAATTGGTCACTCTGGCAGAATTGGTCACTCTGGCAGAATCGGTCACTCTGGAAGAATCGGTCACTCTGGCAGAATCGGTCACTCTGGCAGAATTGGTCACTCTGGCACAATCGGTCACTCTGGCAGAATTGGTCACTCTGGCAGAATCGGTCACTCTGGAAGAATCGGTCACTCTGGCAGAATTGGTCACTCTGGCACAATTGGTCACTCTGGCAGAATCGGTCACTCTGGCAGAGTCGGTCACTCTCGGTCACTCTCGGATCGGTCACTCTCGGATTGGTCACTCCGGCAGAATTGGACACGCTTTAGTAGGCGTTATTTTTTATTATATAGGATTCTAATCAATTCTTTTAATTCGTGTTGCCACGGGTAGAAAATCAATTCCTTTTATATTTACTTTACTCTGGCTTCTATTCGTATCCAAGTGCTGTAGCTCTGTCTGTTACCCACCCCTGTCCCAGCCATTTGTAGTCTCTCTGGGCTAGCTAGAGCGAGAGTTCCTATTGGATCAGATGTGCGGGGAGCAGCTGATGGCATCCAGAACTTTTTGAAAGCTGAACTGATATTGGAAGACTTTTCTCTCTATGGCTTGGCTCTTTGTGAGAAATTTTCAGTTCCTATCGGTTTTGGAGATGCTCAAGATTGAGATTAAAATCTACCGACAAATTTATGGACTTCTAAAGCTAGAATCTGAATTGAAATCTGCAGGACAAATTCATGGACTTTTAAAACTTGTATCTGGATTGAAATCTGAAGTCGTAACGTTATGCAGAAGCTCGCTTATTACTGTGTTAAATTGTAAAACTGCTCTTACAAGCAGCGCCCCAGAAAGCTTGACATCCCAGGCAATTAGCTGTAGAAACTTGCACTTTTATTTACTTGTGTTTACTTGTGGAAGCCGAAAATTGGCCAAAATTAAAAAATAGTTTGCAAAAAACTTTAAAATAAAGTTTATTGTTTCACAACTTCTGTTTTCTATATGTGACCTTTATTCACTCTCTATAATCCTCTATACCCTCCTCTATACCCTCCTCTATACCCTCCTCTATCCCCTTCTCTATCCCCTCCTCTATATCACCCCTCTATCCCCTCCTCTATCCCCTCCTCTATCCTCTCCTCTATACCCTCCTCTATACCCTTCTCTATACCCTCCTTTATACCCTCCTCTATACCCTCCGCTATACCCTCCTCTATACCCTTTATCTCCAATCTCTTTACTCTTCCCTCTCTCTCTTATATTTGCCCTCTCTTTTTGATGAAAAGTTAACAAACAGCTCATTCCAGCAAGAGTCTGATCAAGGTTAAAGCAAAAATAAATCACCTTCATCGGATGCCCCGGTCAAGTTTATTGAAAATTTGGACAGGCAAAAAAGTAATTTTTCCTCGCCATGTGTCTTTTCACGAGATAAGGCGAGCGAAGGAAGGAAGGGTCTTCTAGAAGATCCTGGAGCTCGCAAGGAAATTCAACTCTTAGATTGTTGGCAAGAGACAAGGCTTGATGTATGCGCTGCTGTTGCTAGGGGGCCGAGCGGCTCTGGAACTCAGAAAAATAAAAGGAAGCAGTCGGATTAGACTGGGATAAACTGGATTGAACTGACACACTCGCTGAAGGTTAATTAGACTGCGCCTGAGAGCTCTCGATCTCCATCTGATTCGGGAGTAATCTAGGATTAAATGCTTCATCTACTCCAGCATCTCTGCTCTGAGCTGATGCTTTCAACTTAATTGTACGGCTCTGTTTAAATTTGGTGTGTTTACCTATGGAGTTTGTCTGTCTGTCTGTCTGTCTGTCTGTCTGTCTGTCTGTCTGTCCGTCTGTCTGTCTGTCTGTCTGTCTGTCTGTCTGTCTGTCTGTCTGTCTGTCTGTCTGCCTGCCTGTCTGTCTGTCTGTCTGTCTGTCTGTCTGTCTGTCTGTCTGTCTGTCTGTCTGTCTGTCTGTCTGTCTGTCTGTCTGTCTGTCTGTCTGTCTGTCTGTCTGTCTGTCTGTCTGTCTGTCTGTCTGTCTGTCTGTCTGTCTGTCTGTCTGTCTGTCTGTCTGTCTGTCTGTCTGTCTGTCTGTCTGTCTGTCTGTCTGTCTGTCTGTCTGTCTGTCTGTCTGTCTGTCTGTCTGTCTGTCTGTCTGTCTGTCTGTCTGTCTGTCTGTCTGTCTGTCTGTCTGTCTGTCTGTCTGTCTGTCTGTCTGTCTGTCTGTCTGTCTGTCTGAGTATTTATTTCCAGGAATCGTTGGTGATGGATGCGCCCGCCAGTCTCCTCAGTCCACTGTGCACTCTCATGCAGCTGCTTCGCAACCGACTTAAGTAACCATGCCATTGACTATGCATATGACAGTCTCCTATCTGTTCAATAATTAATTGCTAGGAGCCGAAACAATAAGCTGCCAGCATGTACTTATTATAAACAGCTCTGCAGCAGCCACTTCCACTAAGTATCAATAAATCATAAATTGATATTGCAGCTTATACAAAGTAAAGAATGAAAAGTTAGGCTTATTTTCGAGCTAGCTGATTAGTTTGAGCTTGTGGTGATTGTAAACTTGGGCATTTCCTGGTCATGTACCCAGTCGTAAGTGGGTTAATCTTATCAGTTTATTAGGTCAATGCCAAGGGATTATAACTATAGCTGCCATACCTATCTGGCTACTCAAAATAAGTATATTGATCTGATGTATACATAAGATTTGGTTAGTTAGTTAGTGAGTTAGCTAGTTAGTCAGTTAGTTAGTTAGTTAGTTAGTTAGTCAGTTAGTTAGTTAGTTAGTTAGTTAGTTAGTTAGTTAGTTAGTTAGTTAGTTAGTTAGTCAGTTAGTTAGTTGGTTAGTTAGTTAGTTAGTTAGTTAGTTAGTTAGTTAGTTAGTTAGTTAGTTTGTTGGTTAGTTAGTTAGTTAGTTAGTTAGTTAGTTAGTTAGTTAGTTAGTTAGTTAGTTAGTTAGTTAGTTAGTTAGTTAGTTAGTTAGTTAGTTAGTTAGTTAGTAAGTTAGCTAAAAGCAGGAATATTCATATGAATATGCATTCTAGCACATAGAGACCGCTGCATGCCCAACTGCAACCAATGTTTAGCTATATGACTGTTATGCAGAACGGCATTTGAAATGCATAATTTATGACGTCCAGTTTTGAATGTCGAGGAATAAGAAGAGAGTTAATTATGATTCCAGTGTTATTCAGAACGACCGAATTCCAGTTGCTATGCGAGGCTCAGTGAAATTTAACAGTTTTTGTCATTATCTGAGTCCGCCATACTGGCGCAGAAAAAGTGCACATGAACGAAACGATGTGGATTTATATGGTCCTGCACAGCCGTTCTCTTTAGTTTTTTTTACATGTATCAAGATGACAAATTGGAACTGCCGCCTAACGTCCCTCTTATGGCAACCCCTGCGGCGGCTCAGCTAGATTTCCCCATTGGTGACCTTGGATTTCCCAATTGGCGTCCTTGGATTCCCCAATTGGTGCCTTGGATTCCCCAATTGGCGACCTTGGATTCCCCAATCGGCGACCTTGGATTCCCCAATCGGCGACCTTGGATTCCCCAATTAGCGCCCTTGGATTCCCCAATTGACGACCTTGGATTTCCCAATCGACGACCTTGGATTCCCCGATTGGCATCCTTGGATTTCCCAATTGACGACATTGGATTCCCCAACTGACGACCTCAGATTCCCCAATGGATATGGAAGTGATAAAATTAGTGACTACGATATGAAAAGAGATAAACAATTTTAACTAGTCAATACTGAGCCATGAGCGCTGAGCGAAGGTCAGAAATACATATACAATTTTGAAGTAAGAGTCGATATGGTTGAACGCGGTTGACAAAAACAAAAACCAGTCTAAAACTGATCGCCGGGGATCATGCAGTCTCTTAATAATCTGTTTTGTAAATTGCTTCAACGAAGCCCCCCATTTTCCTAATTGTCTTGTCACATGAATAAAAGCCGTTATTAAAATAATAGGGGCAGCTGGTTTAGCTATTAATTAAATTGGGAGGCTGGATCGGGTCGCAAAGGCAGGCGGTCAACATATCATATGGCCTTGAAATCTATTTTTAGCTTAATACCACAGCAATAATGTGCTGCTTGCGCTGCTACTCGTGTCAGGAGTCGTTTTCACCTGCACATTTGGTTGGGAATGTTGTTGTCATGATTAATTGTCAATGAATTATTATGTAAAAAATGCTGAAAGTACCAGGGGCTTTGGCACTAGGGGTTTTAGCACCAGGGGTTTTAGCACCAGGGGCGCCAGCACTAGGGGTTTTAGCACCAGGGGTTTTAGCACGAGGGGCTTTGGCACTAGGAGCTCTAGCACCAGGGGCGCCAGCACCAGGGGCGCCAGCACCAGGGGCGCCAGCACCAGGGGCGCCAGCACCAGGGGCGCCAGCACCAGGGGCGCCAGCACCAGGGGCGCCAGCACCAGGGGCGCCAGCACCAGGGGCGCCAGCACCAGGGGCGCCAGCACCAGGGGCGCCAGCACCAGGGGCGCCAGCACCAGGGGCGCCAGCACCAGGGGCGCCAGCACCAGGGGTGCCAAAGCTACTGCATGGGGCGCCAAAGCTACTGCATGGGGCGCCAAAGCTACTGCATGGGGCGCCAAAGCTACTGCATGGGGCGCCAAAGCTACTGCATGGGGCGCCAAAGCTACTGCATGGGGCGCCAAAGCTACTGCATGGGGCGCCAAAGCTACTGCATGGGGCGCCAAAGCTACTGCATGGGGCGCCAAAGCTACTGCATGGGGCGCCAGCACCAGGGGCGCCAAAGCTCCTGCATGGAGCGCCAAAGCTACTGCATGGGGCGCCAAAGCTACTGCATGGGGCGCCAAAGCTACTGCATGGGGCGCCAAAGCTACTGCATGGGGCGCCAGCACCAGGGGTGCCAAAGCTACTGCATGGGGCGCCAAAGCTACTGCATTGGGCGCCAAAGCTACTGCATGGGGCGCCAAAGCTACTGCATGGGGCGCCAAAGCTACTGCATGGGGCGCCAAAGCTACTGCATGGGGCGCCAAAGCTACGGCAAGGAGGCGCCAAAGCTACTGCATGGGGCGCCAAAGCTACGGCAAGGAGGCGCCAAAGCTACTGCATGGGGCGCCAAAGCTACTGCATGGGGCGCCAGCACCAGGGGCGCCAAAGCTACTGCATGGGGCGCCAAAGCTACTGCATTGGGCGCCAAAGCTACTGCATGGGGCGCCAAAGCTACGGCAAGGGGGCGCCAAAGCTACTGCATGGGGCGCCAAAGCTACGGCAAGGAGGCGCCAAAGCTACTGCATGGGGCGCCAAAGCTACGGCAAGGAGGCGCCAAAGCTACTGCATGGGGCGCCAGCACCAGGGGCGCCAAAGCTACTGCATGGGGCGCCAAAGCTACTGCATTGGGCGCCAAAGCTACTGCATGGGGCGCCAAAGCTACTGCATGGGGCGCCAAAGCTACTGCATGGGGCGCCAAAGCTACTGCATGGGGCGCCAAAGCTACTGCATGGGGCGCCAAAGCTACTGCATGGGGCGCCAAAGCTACTGCATGGGGCGCCAAAGCTACTGCATGGGGCGCCAAAGCTACTGCATGGGGCGCCAAAGCTACTGCATGGGGCGCCAGCACCAGGGGCGCCAAAGCTACTGCATGGGGCGCCAAAGCTACTGCATTGGGCGCCAAAGCTACTGCATGGGGCGCCAAAGCTACTGCATGGGGCGCCAAAGCTACTGCATGGGGCGCCAAAGCTACTGCATGGGGCGCCAAAGCTACTGCATGGGGCGCCAAAGCTACGGCAAGGAGGCGCCAAAGCTACTGCATGGGGCGCCAAAGCTACGGCAAGGAGGCGCCAAAGCTACTGCATGGGGCGCCAAAGCTACTGCATGGGGCGCCAAAGCTACGGCAAGGAGGCGCCAAAGCTACTGCATGGGGCGCCAAAGCTACTGCATGGGGCGCCAGCACCAGGGGCGCCAAAGCTACTGCATGGGGCGACAAAGCTACTGCATTGGGCGCCAAAGCTACTGCATGGGGCGCCAAAGCTACGGCAAGGGGGCGCCAAAGCTACTGCATTGGGCGCCAAAGCTACGGCAAGGAGGCGCCAAAGCTACTGCATGGGGCGCCAAAGCTACGGCAAGGAGGCGCCAAAGCTACTGCATGGGGCGCCAGCACCAGGGGCGCCAAAGCTACTGCATGGGGCGCCAAAGCTACTGCATTGGGCGCCAAAGCTACTGCATGGGGCGCCAAAGCTACGGCAAGGGGGCGCCAAAGCTACTGCATGGGGCGCCAAAGCTACTGCAGAAATCTGCGGGTAAATCGTTGACATATTTTAATTAATCGCCCTACTGACAGCATCGATTGACAATTCGAATTAAAATTTGCACTGAATAACTTCAATTTCGCGTTCAATTTTCAAGCGTGACGTTAAGTAAGTCTGTAATGCCATATGTAGGATATAATGCCATGCATGTGTATGTTAAAATCATACTTTGCTTTAGCTTTCAAGATTGAACTCTTTTCCAGACTTCAAGCACATAGTATTGTATGTTAATCCCTGATGCCTAAGCGGGGCGGATTTATGTACATACTTTATTATTGATTCAAGCTCCCAATATACTCCCCAACCAACACGCAGGGGGTAGTGGCCTTGGCGCCACCTCCCAAAATTAGGTTGATAGAACATACTGCTGCACCCCCTAAAAAAACAAAGTTTGCGGCCTTTAAACTTGAATTTTCGCCCCCTACACGCATTTTTTGCGCTTCCTGGCTTAAAAATTGGCGCCCCTCATACTCATGTTGGCGCCCCAACTTGGATTCCCCCGAAATGGAATTCTAGATCCCCTCACACACACTGTGTCTATAGCCTAAAGCTTTAAATGCATTATGCACCATATACATACATGTAGGAAACGCAATTACTATTGAAGGCTCTTTTATAGCGGTATTAAATAATAAGAAGGTTTTTGGCACACCTTGAACCGAATAGAAACTTCAAATTTTCGAAAACTTCTCCACCATTATTGGCACATATCCAGGTCTTTTGCATGCTATTTTCTGCTAGGTAAAAACTTATATGTAAACAGTTCTTATTTTGTAATTCTGCATTTACTTTTCCTTACTTTTTGCTTGTTTAAAGCTTTTAATGGTACATGTATATTGCGTTCCAAAATCAAGGACGACTCAACAAGTAATAACTCGAGCACTCGAATAGTATCTACATGTAGAGGAAAATCCCTGCAAAAATAGTCGATAAGGAATTTTTTCGGGCAAAGCAAAACAAATAGGTCGACAACTCTATCGTTTGCCCTTTCCATTTATCGTTTACATATGCCAATATTTAAAGATTTCTTAATCGTGATTCTGTAAGACAGTATAACAAAAAACCGTCTGCAATTTCCTAATAATTAACAGATAGTGTATTAACTTTTTATAATTTATTTTTTTTAACTACTGAGTAATCGTTAAAAAATAAAACTAATTTAGAAAGGAAGAAAATTGTTGATTACACATAGGTTTTAATCTGACGTGCATAATATTATTTAATGTGCACACGAGATACCTAAACGAAAGTAACGTCCTAATTTTATTTGTAAGCCTGACGAAAAGGCAGTGAATGATATGATTTCAAAACGGTGCTGATAGAATGATTCGGAATGCAGAATTCGAAGAATACGTGTGAAATTAGGGCAGTTTTGAAGGAATTGGATCTGCTAAAGGGATACGAATGCCCAGTAGCAAATGAATACAATAAAGGTCTTTTAACACAGGTAAGTCAGTGTAGTCTACAATTTTAAGCAGTAGTTTATGACTTGACGACTAGAGCACTGATTATCGGAACTTAATGTTTATTTTTTTAATTTAGCAAGGGCGGCAGGAATTGGTAGCAAGGAAAATAAAGTTTTGCTACTGATATGTAGCTGCTACATATATAGTTGTATAAAAAGGATACTATCAGATAAGAGTACACGAGAGAAAATAATGTATAATAAATAACAATAGCAATGTAAATAATAAAATAAAATATATTTTTATTTCTATATGTTGTTAATGTTGTCTTTGTTGCTTTCAATTTAGCAATAAGTGTTAATTACTATGCCATCTTAAAACTATCCAACCGACTAAACTAACTTGCAAAGAATTCACAGTACTATTTATTGTTTTAAATAATTTTGTTTCTAAAGGCTTCAATATAACTGAAATAAATGTTATAGTCTTTAATAACAAGATTGTTAATTTAGTTAGTACAAGGTAAGTCAAGTACTTAAAATGAAAGATAAAAATATCCTGCCATTTACAATTTCTTTAAATTAATAATTCAAATTTGTATTTAAATTTTATTTCTTAAATGTGACGTCTTAATAACACCAGCGATAAATTTTGTTCATATCGAGGTCCAAAGTCTGCGCGCCACAACTGAGCAACAGGCCAGCGAGATTTCGGCGCTAGACAACTCAATCCTCGGTCTGACGGCGCGCCTCTCAGCTGCCCGCCAGGCGATCCAACCAGCGCGCCAATTGTTGTCGTCCGCTGAAGCCGATGTGGCCTCGGAGCGGCGCCAATCTGGCGCCATCGAGCGCGAATTAGAGAGACTTTGCGCCGACCTGTCCGAGAGTGGCGCCGTGCGCCGTCAATTAACGGCCTGTAGGCGCGCGATTGCCAATCTGGAGGCGCGTCGATGCCGGATGCGTCAGCGGCTGGACGGAGAATCGGCGCCAAAAGAGGAATTGGCTGAACAGGCGGCTGCTTCAGCAGCGGAAGCAGCAATTTCAGCAGCTGGAACTGCCGCAGCCGAAAGCAACAGAAAAGAGTTGGACTTGCAAAAATTGGAACAGTTGAGAAGCGCGCTTGACAAACGACTGGGGGAGCGGCGCCAGCGGCTGCAGGTTGTGACCGAGGAGGCCTCTGTAAGCAGCTTGGTTGAATTTTTCGTAAAAAATTCTTCAAAATGATAAAGCAAGTGAAAAACTTTGCTTAAAAACTTGTTGAATGGACCTGGACAGGAAATATACTATCTTTAGTAGTTTCACTGTCAGTTAAACACTAAAAACTGAATTCAAACAACTTATAAGTTTGAATTTTTTCTTATAAAAAATCCTGGTAAAACAAAAAGCCTCCATAGTTTTCTTAGAAACGATCCTTTTAAATAACAATATTTTTAAACAAATTTCTTAGAAACGAACTAATTTAAACAAATTCAGGCGGCTCAGGCCGAATGCGCCGGCGCTCGATCCCAGCTGCGGGTCGATCGGCGCGAACTGCGCAAGCTGCGGCGCCAGGTTGGCGCTGTCGCACTAGACCGGCTGGCCGGCCGAGACCGGGAGATCGAACTCCTGACCTGCCGGGCTGAGACCGCCCTAAGCCGGCTGCAGGCCGCCCGCTGCGAGGTCGCAAATTTAAGAGAAAAATTTGAAGCCACTCGCGACGACACAAAACGCACTCGGCGCAAATTGGCGCAACAGAGAGCGCGGCTGAATGAGGCTGGCGCCGAGGCGAGGCGATGGCGCCAGGCTGTGGCGCTAGTTAGGCGCCAATTAATGGCGCTAGCGCGATCGAATGAAGCGGCTAAGCGCGAACTGGGAGATGCGCACAGTGTGGCAGATCAGCTTGAAGTAAGCTGGACCGGATGCGGTGTCCGATTGAGAAAAAATTGGGGTGTCCGAGGGAGACACAGTGAGGTGTCCGAGAGAGACACAGTGAGGTGTCCGAGGGAGACACAGTGAGGTGTCCGAGAGAGACACGGTGGGGTGTCCGAGAGAGACACGGTGGGGTGTCCGAGAGAGACACGGTGGGGTGTCCGAGAGAGACACGGTGGGGTGACCGAGGGAGACAAAGTGAGGTGTCCGAGGGAGACACAGTGAGGCGTCCGAGGGAGACAAAATGAGGTGTCCGAGGGAGACAAAGTGAGGTGTCCGAGAGAGACACAGTGAGGCTAAGGTGTCCGAGGGAGACACAGTGAGGTGTCCGAGGGAGACAGTGGGGTGACCGAGGGAGACAAAGTGAGGTGTCCGAGGGAGACAAAGTGAGGTGTCCGAGAGAGACACAGTGAGGCTGGGGTGTCCGAGGGAGACACAGTGAGGTGTCCGAGGGAGACAAAGTGAGGTGTCCGAGGGAGACAAAGTGAGGTGTCCGAGGGAGATACAGTGAGGCGTCCGAGGGAGACAAAATGAGGTGTCCGAGGGAGACAAAATGAGGTGTCCAAAGGAGACAAAGTAGGTGTCCAAAGGAGACAAAGTAGGTGTCCGAGGGAGACAATCTGGGTGTCCGAAGAGACAAGGTCTGCTCCATCCCGCACTGCCGCTCGCAGACTCAAGTCGCAGCCCAGCGCGCCAAGTTCTCCAACATTCAGCGTCAGCTGGAGCGACTTTTTCGCCGGCCATCATCGAATTCCCACCGGGATCAGACTGCCGCGGCATCGTCAGACAAGGAAGAGTCGGCGATGCTGAAAAAGTTTCAAACGGCGTTGCGTCGATCGGAGCGGCGTCTGGAGCGGCTGCAGCGTCGTAGTCGGCCTCGGGTGGCCGCCCGGCTGCAGGCCCTGACGGTGGAAGCCGACCAGGCCGAAGTCACGTTGAAGGAGCGGCGCCAGTTGCTGTCGGCGGCGCATCAACGATTGGCGTCGCTCAGACGGGCCGGCAACGAACAGGCGGCGACATCAAAGTCGATGGAGGAGGCAATCGAGAGGCTGGCTCGGGGACTGCAGACTGAAGAGACTCGCAGGGCCGCTGAGAGCGAGAAGCGGGCTGGTCAGGATCTGGAATTGAATAGTGAGTTTTGCAATTTCGAATTTAATTAGTCACCAAGGCTCCTTGATTTGGTTGCTATGGGCCGACAATCTGGTTACAAAGGTCGATTGTCATTTTTATTTTTATTATAAAATTTGAACTAACTCGCAGACTTGAAGTCGGAGCTTACAGCCCAGCTCGACCAGCTCACCCAGCTGTCTGATTGGCTCAACTGCCCGACTCAGCTGCGCCAAATGCGCGCCACAGGCGCCGAATGGCGCCGCGACATCGACCGGCTGCGGGGCGAAGCGGCCCGTCTTGGCGCCGAGATTCGCGAGCAGCAGCGCGATAGCGAGCTGGCGCAACGCGCCGTGGCGCGAACGGCGCGCGAACGTCGTGCAGTTTCCGAAGTGCGCCAACGCGCCGACGCCGAGACAGAGCGCCTGCAGCGCAGCCTGGCAACCGCCAGGGAGGCCGGCCCCACCGACAGTGACGCGGCCGATGCGGATTTGCCGGACATCGAGACGCCGGCGGCTAGACGGCGCCGATTCGCGCGCGCCGCGTCGGCGCAACGAAAAGCGCAGGAGGAGCTGCGCCGCTGTCAGGCCTGGCTGCGGCGGATGCGTCGACTTCGGCGCCAGGCTCAAGCCATCGGGTCAGCTGGCCCCACTTTCGAGACTGTGAGTGACCGGCCGAGTTAGTTCAGCTAATGTATTGCATATTGCCCGAATCTGACTCTCTCCCTCTGTCCTCAATGTACGTCGCCCACGACTCTCCATCCCCAATATTACCTGAGTCTCTTACCCCCTGTCCCCAATGTGCATTGCCTGACTCTCTTACCCCCTGTCCCCAATGTGCATTGCTCGACTCTCTTACCCTCTGTCCCCAATGTACATTGCTCGACTTTCTTACCCTCTGTCCCCAATGTACATTGCTCGACTTTCTTACCCTCTGTCCCCAATGTACATTGCTCGACTTTCTTACCCTCTGTCCCCAATGTACATTGCTCGACTTTCTTACCCTCTGTCCCCAATGTACATTGCTCGACTCTCTTACCCTCTGTCCCCAATGTACATTGCTCGACTCTCTTACCCTCTGTCCCCAATGTACATTGTTCGACTCTCTTACCCTCTATCCCTTATGTATATTGCCTGACTCGCTTACCTCCTATCCTCAATGTACATTCCTCAATTTCCTTGACCCTCTTACCACATCCCCTTGCTCCAAACGTACATTGCCCGAGTATAAGTTCCTGAAACTCTGTCTATATGCACATTTGCATGGCCAGGAATATTAACTAACTCTAAACTGTCTACCATCTACAATGAAATTGGTTTATATCTTTACTAAACTATTCTACTGCTTCAACCACCAGATAAAGATCGACGACAGCTTAGAAACGACAGGAAACGACGAAAGATCACAGGCCGACAACGGCAGCGGCAGCAGGGAGGAGCTGCTGGCTGTCAAGGAGGCGCTCGCCGAACAGCGTCGACAACTTCAAGAGAACCTGGCATCGGCTGTTGCTCGCCTCGACGCCAGCCGTCGGCGCCGAGAAGATCTCCTTGCCGGGATTGATTCGGCTGCGGCCGAGCAGACGCGACTCGACGAATCGACAACTCGTCGACGCGCCGACATAGCCGCCCTAGCCGCCGCGGTCGAGCAACTTCGCGTCGAGAGCGTCGATCGTCAGGCGTCGATCAAACGAGCCGACGAAGCTGCGTCGCGAGCGGCACGTGAAACGGCCGTCAACTACAAAGACTCCTTCTCCGGCTCCCAGTCTTCGTCGCTGTTGCTATTCTCTGACATCGACACGCGCGTCTGGTCAGATTTCAATCGTCGGATTGCCGACGAGCTGCTCAGACTGGCGCGGCGACAGGCGTCCGATGACTGCAAAGGCGACGGCAGCGATGAGGTGTACAGCTGCGTGCTCAAGCTGCTCCAGGAGGCATCGGTGCCGTTCACCTCGCAGCCGCTGCTATCGGCGAGGCCGAGGCGACGCCAACGATCTCTGACTCAGTCGGTCAGCGACCAGCGAACTCAATTGTCAATGGCGCGGGTCTCCATAGAGATGATTTGAGAACAAAAGCTGGACTGCTCACTCACTTTGAGTCTCTAATTATACATGTACGAAAGAGTTGTTAGGCTGTAGTAAAAAACCCGAAAATTCACAAACCCGAAACTTCACAAGCCCAAAACTTCTCAAGCTCGAAGCTTCACAAACCCGAAATTTCACAAACCCGAAACTTCTCAAGCTCGGAGCTTCACAAACCCGAAACTTCACCAATACGAAACTTCACAAACCTGAAACTTCACCAAACCGAAACTTCGCAAGCTCGGAGCTTCACAAACCCGAAACTTGAAAACCCGAAACTTCACAAACCCGAAACTTCTCAAGCTCGGAGCTTCACAAACCCGAAACTTCACAAACCCGAAACTTCTCAAGCTCGGAGCTTCACAAACCCGAAACTTCACCAACCCGAAACTTCACCAACCCGAAACTTCACAAACTCAAAACTTCACAAGCTCAAAATTTCACAAACTCGAAACTTCACAAACCCGAAACTTCACAAGCTCAAAACTTCACAAACCCGAAACTCGAAACTTCACCAACTCTATTGACTCTATAGAATTCTATTGATTTCGTGTCACTTTAAGCTACTTACTCTACTGTAAGTGGAATATTGGCAAAGTTTTTAATTGTCTTGTAGTATTATATTTATTCAGCTGTGGCAATATTTCTGTCTGATGCGCTTGTTAGGTGATGTAAGAAAACTTTTACTTGTTTATCTTGTAAATTGTAAAAGATCTTGTAAAGTAAATACAAGCTACTTACTATAATATAGTAAGTTGAAGCACTTTTAAAGACTAGCAAAATAATTTGTTTTTAAGGCAGTAAAAAACGTACTTTGCAATAAGTATATTTTCACTATGCAATAAAGAAATGGTTATAATTATTAATAAATGGATTCTAAAATACAGCTAAAAACATAACAAATGCACTGCATTTACTTGTTAACCGTAATTTAATTAGTTACTTAAACTTAAATCCTGTATTGGACCACAATTATTTAATTAATTTTGTGTAATAGCACGCAAAAAATGTTGACACAAAAATGGAATTAATAAAAATAGCCTATTTATGGGTATAAGCATTTAAGCTAGGCCTGTGAGCAACTTTGCAAATCGAATGTTTTGTAGGGCGATTTCTAAGAGTGCAGGGTGATTTCTAAGAGTGCAGGGTGATTCCTAAGAGTGCAGGGTGATTTCTAAGAGTGCAGGGTGATTTTTAAGAGTGCAGGGTGATTTCTAAGAGTGCAGGGCGATTTCTAAGAGTGCAGGGCGATTCCCAAGAGTGCAAGGTGATTTTCTAAGAGTACAGGGCGATTCCT
>NIVC01003167.1:95000-115644 GCA_002269645.1 Macrostomum lignano
ACTCTTATATTGGTCATTTAATGGCTGCCCATGTCTCTTATATTGGTCATTCAATGACTGCCTATGTCTCTTATATTGGTCATTCAATGGCTGCCCCATGTCTCTTATATTGGTCATTTAATGGCTGCCCATGTCTCTTATATTGGTCATTTAATGGCTGCCCATGTCTCTTATATTGGTCATTCAATGGCTGCCCCCTGTCTCTTATATTGGTCATTCAATGCCTGCCCATGACTCTTATATTGGTCATTTAATGGCTGCCCATGTCTCTTATATTGGTCATTCAATGACTGCCTATGTCTCTTATATTGGTCATTCAATGGCTGCCCCATGTCTCTTATATTGGTCATTTAATGGCTGCCCATGTCTCTTATATTGGTCATTCAATGGCTGCCCATGTCTCTTATATTGGTCATTCAATGGCTGCCCATGTCTCTTATATTGGTCATTCAATGGGTGCCCCATGTCTTTTATATTGGTCATTCAATGGCTGCCCCATGTCTCTTATATTGGTCATTCAATGGGTGCCCCATGTCTTTTATATTGGTCATTCAATGGCTGCCTATGTCTCTTATATTGGTCATTCAATGGCTGCCCCATGTCTCTTATATTGGTCATTCAATGGCTGCCTATGTCTCTTATATTGGTCATTCAATGGCTGCCCCATGTCTCTTATATTGGTCATTCAATGGCTGCCCCATGTCTCTTATATTGGTCATTCAATGGCTGCCTATGTCTCTTATATTGGTCATTCAATGGCTGCCTATGTCTCTTATATTGGTCATACAATGGCTGCCTATGTCTCTTATATTGGTCATTCAATGGCTGCCATATGACTATTATATTGGTCATTCAATGGCTGCCCCATGTCTCTTATATTGGTCATACAATGGCTGCCTATGTCTCTTATATTGGTCATTCAATGGCTGCCCATGTCTCTTATATTGGTCATTCAATGACTGCCCCATGTCTATTATATTGGTCATTCAATGGCTGCCCATGTCTCTTATATTGGTCATTCAATGACTGCCCATGCCTCTTATATTGGTCATTCAATGGGTAACCCATTTATATAAGTATCTCGATTAATTTACAACACAGGTGCTAATTTCAAGAGTCAAGCACGCACCAGCGCTTGCCAGGACTTCTTTTAATAGACCCGAACACGTGGTGACCTCGAACCCTTGGTTTGTCGGCGTAACAGGCTGCTGGGTCATGCCGCCACCGAGACCCGGTCCAGATCGTCGAGCAGCTCCAGCCTTGGCCGATAAGCAAGCACTTTTCACTGGTCCAGCAGAGGAAGGCGCAGGTTTATGATTTTGATTTGGTAGTGTGGCTGATGATGCAGCAGTTGCTGCATTGTAGCTGCTGGAGACTGAGATTGAGGGTAGACTGTCATCCTAGAGAAACATGAAATATTGATTTTAATTCTTATGCATGCATTCTGCAAGAAATTAATTAAAATATAATATTTGTATAAATACGAATTGTTTAACACATACCAAAATATTCTCCTTGTTGGTGGCAGCTCGCGGAGTGCTAGGTGAAGATGCAATAGTCCTTCCATTGGGTGTCCTTGGTTGATGCGAATTCCAAGGGGGCTTGTTTTTAGGTGGTGTGGCTACAGAGTTGCCATTAGCACCTGCAGTGCTGCGCCTCATACTTATTTGTTTTATTTATTATAATTAGCAAAAAACTGCAGCTATATAAGCTTGGAACTAGATTTGAATTAGGCTGAAAAAGAGGTAGTTTGAAGAAATCTATAATACTAAGGTTTTTAGTTAAACCTTTTAGTTAATTACTAGGATTCTTGGTGTTAAAATAAAATTAAAAGTATGCTCATAGAATAATCTGTAAAAATATGGAGTCTATAGACTAACTTCTGTAGGTCAAAAAGACTTATAAATGGCAAAAAGGTCACCTGCTTTCTAATAGAAAATTTGATCTATAAATATATTTACGCCAGCTATGGAACTTGGTTGGCTCTAATAGTCTTATAAAAACTTGTAACATCATTTTGTACCTCAGTTGGCTTTTTGGTACCCAAATTAGAAATTAGACAAAATTAAGTATGGCTAAAGTTTAAAAGTAATCTAATGCTTGCCTATTATAGTTATGTGAATTAGGATTGATAAAACTGCTTTCTATAGGCCCCCTAGCTTTTGTATAGTAGCTAGACAGTAGACTTACTTCATTAATTAAATTAAATCAAATCAGATAAACTTCAATTATCTCATTTAATTTAAATGAGAATAGAATGATAGATACATAAAATTAGATAGATATATCAATTTAACAAAATTAATAATGCATTAATAAGACTATTTGTTAAAATAGAGAAGCCGTAAATATTTTAATATAAAATTACTTTTTAATTTATTAATTAATAACAAGTATACCAAATTGCTAAATACAAAAAATGCAGGTAATTTTTATACAGCTTCATCCAGTGCATTGTCATCATTAATAAAAAACTAAAACTTGCCAATTTAGAAATTGCACTGCATTGGTGTTGTCTACACTATAATTTTGTATGATTCAGATTTAAATCGCATAGCCTGTAGCCATAGACATAGTCATAGCTTGTATCATTTTACTAATAATGATGAAAAAATCCGAGACTTATATACGGAATATATATATATATATATGGTATATATATGTTATATATATTATGGTATACGAAGTAAGATAATTTAAAATAATATTCAATTGTGATGAGGACGAAATATTGGAACTGTCATTGTCTTTTACAAGAAAAATTTCTTAGAACCAAACTACTTATCTATGTTTTAAAGTAGTGCGAATTTTTTGTAAACCTAACAAACGTATTTTATATATGTGGCTTTTAAACAGCTTTTCTAGGACGCTTGTTGTTTTTACCTTTTCTTATAGTTTTTTAAAAGCAAAATGTTTTTTCATACAAAAAGAGCCTATAGTCCGCTTGGGTTTACAGTTTGACTTTTAAAAAGATACTAAATTACATGGTAAAATCTATCTTATCTACCTTGTTCTCGCTAACACTGAAACCAAAATTTTTTATAGTGCAGTTTGTAGCAATTTGTAGCAGTTTTTAGCAGTTTAAAACATAAAAATTGCATTTCCTCAATTGCATCAGTATTGGGAAGCTAAGTGACGCTATGTCTCAAGAGAATTGAGGGGTGTTGAAATATTCATTGAATTCTGAGGAATCTATAACTTCCAACTTACTAAATGAAGTCAAATTGTTGCGAAAATCCGAACAAGTACACATCCATGGACGTGTCAGTCAATTTATTATACTCTTTAGGCCTAATGACTATGCTTATGCTCAAATCTTATAAGTGCCTACCTATGCCTATGCCAAAATCTGCTATATATATTATAAATTTCTATTTAGAAAGGAATGCATATAATGACAGCATGAAGGAACATTAACCGATATCGCTTGAAAATAAAATATCCAATACATTATTTTTGCGTCCCGCATAAAAATCATTTTCTAAAAATGCAAGATGATTTTACTTTCAGCTCTCAAAAAAGTATAGTTGACTCATAAATGGAGGCCGAATTCTCAGCCAGTGAACCCAGCCGTGGGCAGCAGCGCTATCCAGGATGGCACAGTGGACACTCGAATGCAAATGACGTGGAGTTTTTGAGAGATCAGCATGAGGAAATTTTGCTAGCTCTACGATCAGAAATTGAAAGATTACGCAGGGAAAATAATGGTAAGTTAGTAGTTAAAGGGTTACTTTGTGTGCTAATCCTTCATTAAAAGTAACTTTATTGTTAGTATGGATTCAAGAACTTTAGGTAAGCACTATAGCTTGTAAAACAGCTTGTTTAGATGGATTTTCTATAGCGAAAAATCTGCTAGACCAACTTTGCTGACAGGAGTTCATTTTTCTAACTAAATTTTGTGAGGCAACTCTTTTTAGAAGTCAAAGTATATCCTCCATTACCCGTAAGGTATTTTTTATAAAACCCATACCTCCTAAAAATTCTATGAAACGTAGTTTCCGTCTTTCTACTGAAGTAGTCCTTGAGTGAAACCTCGGAGTAGAAGGCATGAGGGGGCTTTTGGGACAAAATTTTTCACGTCCTCCATAATCCCATTAAATCCATCTATATTATCCCTGACAGAATCAGAAAAAAAGGGGGGTCGCACTCGCTAACAAAACGTCCTCCATAATCCACCTAAATCCATCCATATTATCCCCGACAGAATCAGAAAAAAGGGGGGTCGCACTTGCTCACAAAACATCCTCCATAATCCTATTAAATCCATCCATATTATCCCTGACAGAATCAGAGCATAACAGGTGTCCTAGTTGCTCCGAAAACTTCGAACATAATCCCATTAAATCCATCCATATTATCCCTGAATCAGAGCATAACAGGTGTCGCACTCGCTTACAAAACTTCGAACATAATCCTCCTAACCTATCCTCCTTCCTCCACGACAGAATCAGAGCATAGCAGGTGTCCTACATAATCCACTGACATCCACCCATAGCATCTTCGAAACAATCAGAAAACAATCTGTATTCTTCTCCACACATTCAATCTGCAACGTGCTACCAGATCCCTAAGACTTTAAATCCCCTAACCCAGGGTCCTTACCCTTTGAAAAAAAATCTAAATTTTCTCTAAAAATGTTTCCAGTTGTCTCTCCAGGTTCTTATTACAAAGCGCACGAGCCTAATTACAAGAGTAAGTACCGATGCAAACTTGAATGCAGCGAGTACATGAGAAAATATTGGCCCGGCGTTGATATCAATGTCCCTAATATTAATCTAGCTCTCCAAAGACACTGGTTCAGAACACAGCTGAGAAAATTTGCTTAGTCATGCTAGTAAGAGTTTGGCTCTGCATGAAAGGTACAATCGTTGATGGTAATTTCACTTAAAACAAAGAAAAGAAAGAAAGCAGACCTTATTTATTAATTGTTAAATAAATACCGTACCGTAATACGGTACCGAAAATACCGTATTGTAGTTGGAGTTTATTCTATGAAGCTTTGAATTTTTATTTATCGAAATTTTGTAATAAATAGAATAACAATGTTTTACATAAACAAAAACAAGAATGATTATTAATTGGTGGTACTTCTAAAATTGTCTACAAGTTGCTCTAAATTTATATTAGAAGGAAGGTTATCTAACAAACCTACAGTATCCTCTCTACATATCCCACATTTTCTCGTGTTATTACTTGAAGTAAGAATTTCTAGTCATAATACTTATAAGTAGGCTCTAAACAACTTGACGCCATTCTGGACTGTCTCGGAAAAACCACACATGATTTTCTCTAACGTGTTAGAAAAAATTATGTACACACATCATTTTCTCTAACGCGTTAGAAAAAATCATGTGCGCCCAGTACGTTCAAGGCCGTCTCCCCAGCTGGCCTTGGGTACCTCGGTTTCAGAGAAATCTCTCTCCCATGCCAGTGTACGCTTTCTGTTACACTCCGCTATTCTTAACACACAACCTTGGCGACAACCTCTTCATGCCTTTCTTGCCTTGCCCCCCCCCCCCTAGTGGTATCTAGTGGTAAGTGATATCTTACCACTTCTCTCTACACTCTATGAAAATATTAATACTTATGAAATCTTAACACAACAAACAATAACCTAAAGGACTTGTCAATAAAATGCCTGAATAAATATTAGAGTGTTGTCACCGTCAGCACGTCTTCACTTTTTTGTCCTCGTCCTCATCTTTATCATCTTCCTCGTTGGCCTCTGAAAAAAAGCAACGTTTTAAGAATTATCAATTTAAATTTAATAGAATTAAAACTGTGAAGCAATTACTTACCGTCTTCGTACCAGGCTTGGATTGTCTTTTCAAATTCACCTTCCATTGTAAGGAAGGCAACACTTTCGTGCTGCATTCTCAGCAGCTGGTCAAATCTGGTGTCGGTGGCAGCCTTCTTGTGGATTGGAGCGCTATAGTTCAACACACGCCCCATTGAATAACCCGAGAAGATCAGCCCCGGGAACTCCAGGCACAGCCGGTAATACTTCACATAATCACTCACTTTCCGAATGGTTACGTCAAACACACGAGCTAGCTCGCGTTCGTCCATACCAAACTTTGAGCTTAAATAGTTGACTCTTCTTCCGAACTCGAATTGTAAGATCGCCTTAAGTATTGACACATTGTCAATGCCAACTATCACTTGTTTGGTGCCCTCGATAATCGATGTTCTCGACAAATCAAACAACTTTTCTCCGACGAAATTAATCGAAGAGAATAGTGACTGTAGACTGACTCGCACGCCGCGATCTTCGATATCCTCCAATTTTTCCTTTATTTTTTCAATTACGGTTTCCTCTTGTCTATTCTCTTCTTTCTTCTCCGATACGCTCTTCCGTTTGTCTGGCAGACCGTTTAACTTTTGCAAGCTTGCTTGAAGCCTCATCAGCTCTTCATTGGGAAAGTCTCGGAGGCGAGCTCCCAGCAGCGATCAATCTTTTTTTAATAACGATGTGGTCATCTCCACAACGTCTGAGATGCGTCTTTGTTTCTCTTTAGACAAAGCCATGCTGGGATTTCAATAGTATATACAATCGAATGTGTGTGTAGTGTGTTTAGCGTTTTCTTTTTGCTTTTATACAGCCGGCTAGGGTGGAAATGAAAGTTTCCAGAACGTAGTTAGCAAACAAGAACACACGGTGTACAAGCGGAGGACCAGATCGCTAAATATGAAAACGAGCTAGCACCCAGACGTCACCCAGACGTCACCCAGACGTTAACTAGCTTCCGAGCGATCGATTCCCTCCACCCGTTTGAAGTCCCTGTACATTTCCTTGGTTGATTGGGGATGTCAAAGCGGAAAGGAAAGCACGCGTGGAACTTGTACATTCGCAAAATCGATTAGAGGGCTGCGCTCCCTCAACAAATAGCAGTTACCCCACCCTTTTCAAAATGCACCTGTTGCGTTTGGCTAGGGCTGAGAATAATAGTTAAGCCCTTCCCGACTCAAGCGCCTCTCTCTACCCCCAGCTCTTTCAGCAGTCTTCCTAGTACCTCGTTTGGAGCGCACAAAATAAACCCAGCTCCCTCTCTCCCCGTGCAACCGCCCTCTCTCCCCAAACACCCACCCTCGCCGTCGATCCCCAACCCCAGCTTTTTCTTACCAAAAATAACCGCCTTGACTAATTTCCGAGCGATCGACTCACGAAATCCGCTTGAAGCCCCTATATTGTCTAGTCTCTTAAGCATTTCTTTGTCCCAACGATTCTTCTCCTCAGGAAAATCTCTATATTTAACGTCATGCCACATGCAGACAGAGTCTAGCTCGTTCACAGGCTCATGCCCAGGATTTGGATTATCGTTTGTATCTAACTGTATTTCAAGTGGATTCAAAGGCCCGCAATATTTGTACCCGGGAAGTGTCCAGCCTTTGTTTGGATGAGGAAGCTTTTCTATCAGTCCATGTGAATCTAACTTACCACCAGAGCGTTGCATTATTTTATTTTAAATTTTCTTTTTAAAAAAATGACAGATCAGAAACTTAAAAAACTCTACTACAGCGACAAAGGATTCTTTGTAGGAAAAAATGCAGTCACCAAACTCGCAGAACTAAGTAAGGAACCAAAAGCTAAAGTAGAAAAGTGGCTCTCTAAGCAGGCTGTCTTTCAAGTCTATTTCCCACCTGTTATATTTACAAGACCTCACTTTAGCATCTATAAACCTAATGAGGCGCACCAAGCAGACTTATTGTTTCTCCCCAATGACTCGGGCTACAAGTATGCTCTTACAATTACAGACGTTGCTTCCAGATATAAGGAAGCTCGCCCACTCAAGACGAAGAAGTCAGAAGCAGTTGCAGCCGCCCTCCAAGATATTTATAAAAACTCACCCCTTAGTTACCCTGAAATCTTTATGACGGACCCGGGTAAAGAATTCATGGGTGCAGTGAAATCACTTCTACATAAGCATGACACAAAAATTCGCTATGGCAGAACAAACTTGCACAGAGACCAGGCTTTTGTGGAAAGATTCAATCTAACTCTAGCCAAGAGGCTATTCACTAAGCAGACAGCTGAGGAGCTGAAACTAAAAAGTGGTCAGTACTATTCAAAATGGACAGAACGGCTCCCCACTGTTATAGAGCAACTGAACAATGAAGTCACACGTATGACTGGATTGAAACCATCCCATGCAATTAAACAAGACACTGTCAAACTTAAGGCAACTCATAGAACAGACAACAACACTACAACCCCACACAACACACACAACACAAAACACACCTCGAACTACCCTAAGCTTCCAGGAGTTGAATCACCATACATACTGACAAACTCTGAGTTTCTACGCTTTTTATATCTACCTGGAGAGCTAGAGAAGGACACCAAAAGAAGAGCTACAGATCCATACTTCAGCCTTGATGTACATAAAATAGACAGACATTTTACCTCCGACTCCGGTGACTATTACTTTTTATCTCAGGCCTTTAACCCTAAATCCCCCACGCGGTCATTCACTAGAGCTGAACTCCTAGTGATACCAGCTGACACAGAAATTAATTAATTAAAATATTAAAATAAAAAATGACAAAGATTGAAACCAGAACCATCAATAAACTCAATAAAATCATTGAATCAAAGAAACCAGGTCTTATATCAATTAAAGGTGCCAAAGTAAAAGTCGATCCCGTGCAGCAAATAGTTCAGTGTAATGAGCAAAGACACAGCATCACAGATGAAAAGTCAGGAGGAATCCTACCATTAGCAGCTCTTATTCCGATCATTGCAGGCGCTGTAAGTGCCGCAGGTGGTGTAGCTGGAGGTGTAGCAACTGCTGTTAAAGCTGGGAATGATAGAGCCCACCAGCTAGAATTGCAAAAGATTGCAAGAGATAAAGGTATAACAATTAAGGCAGGAGATGGTTGCCCGGATTTTGATGATTGTGATGATTGTGAGCATGAAAATTCTGTAAGCAAGTCTGACATTGTCAAAGCCATCATGACACTGCACAATGCTGGGTTTACAATAATGCGGATGTGATGAGGTTTAAAACCCCACTTTATCCAGCTTCATAAACCTAGCGATACTTATAGGATGTAGAAACAGTTCAACTTTTCTATCAGGGTGGTCACCCTCAAAAAAATTTTTTATTTTATAGAAAAAAATGCCAAAAGCTAATCCAGCAAGAGATTTAGTCAACAAATATTTTTCAAAAGGCGTCTCATTTCAAGACAAAAGTAATTTACTAAGAGAAGCATGCAAACAAAAGTTCAACACCGACCCTGGTCACCTGGGAAGCTATGAAAAACAGTTAGAAATCATCAATCAATTAGAATCAAACCAGTATGCGCCTATAAAAAATTCTGCAAAGGAACACCAAGAGAGGAGTCGCAACTTAGTTAACAAATACGAAACTCTCACTGGTGAAAAAGCAAGTACCCACAAAATAAGCAGGAACAAGAGAAATTAGAGCAATTAATCCATTTAAAAGAGTCGGAGCTTGCCATTGAAGAGATTAATTTTGCACAGAGGAAGTTTACAGAACATTACATAGAGTACACAATCCCAATAAACGGCACCAACGGTACCACCGCAAACATCTACGACTATAAAGACAGCATCCAATCAGTTGTTGATCACACACTCAAAACACGCAAGACCTTTAAACTACAGATATCATTCAAGATTGCATTTTATATGCCTGCAAAACCTACTGAGCATCTCGAGTATTACATGACAACAAAGGCAAAGCCATTCACCCCTACAGACACACTGGATCCTTTCCTTCAAGATGTCAATAAGAAAATTGAAGCGTTTACATCCAGAGGTTCCGGATGGGTCGTGGGAGGGATTCAAAGAGCGACTGTCATGGTCATGAAATATGACCCACTTAAAGCCTCCTCTTATATAGAGCTCCCGCATAAGCTAGCCGGTAAAAAAGCTTGCATAAATGTTAAAAATAAAGACAATTGCTGTGCTCTATGGGCAGTTCTTTCTGCACTTCTTCATGATAGTGTCCCTCACCACCCCGAAAGAACCTCAAATTATCAAAATTATTTCAACTACTATCTCATCGAATGCGAAAAGAAGGGAATCTGGTTTGACAAAGGAGGCTTGGCGATCTCTCATATCCCAAAGCTAGAAGAAGTGTTTAATAACAAAATTAGAATCACAGTCTTTGAGTGGAGTGAAAAAACTGAGAAAGTTCAACCGGTCAGATGTAGCAAAGACGTTTTAGATCCTGAGGGGAAAAGGCGGACTGAAGTGGATCTTCTAGTGATTGGTAATTTACTAGAGGAGGCTCACTATGTTTGGATTAAAGATCTTTCAAGACTCATTCACAAGCAGTTGAATAATCATCACGAGGCTGTTGCCATCTGCCGCTTGTGCCTTAAGCATTACAGTGGACCTGAACGCTTTGAAAAGCTAACAGAGCATGAATTATCATGCGAGGATCACCCGACAAATTGCTCTCTTCCTTCAGCTGAAGAGAAGTATCTCCGGTTTAAGAACTATCACAAGATGGAGAAGCTCCCATTTGTTGTATATGCTGATTTCGAATGCTCAATCATGCCGGAAACTCAAAAACAAACTCCAACTCAAAAACAAACTCCAACTCAAAAACAAACTCAAACTCAAAAACATATCCCCAATTCAGTAGCATATGCCTTTATTACTACCAAAGGACTTGTTGAGTATAATTATTTCTTTGGAGAGCAGTGTGTGGAGCAGTTTATTGCCAGAATGTTAGAGTTGCAAAGAGTGATTAGCACCCTTCAACCTGTTCCAATAAGTATGTCTGAGGAGGATGAAATTAATTTCCTATCAGCAACTCATTGCCACATCTGCAGGAAACATTTAACTTGCACTAATATTAAAAACCCCACCGTTAGGGACCACTGCCACTATACTGGGAAATTTAGAGGTGCAGCGCATAACACCTGTAATCTAAAGCTAAAATCGAACATTCATGATCTAACAATATTTTGTCACAACGCAAAGAACTATGACATGCATTTAATAGTTGAAAAAATCGGCATGATTCCAGACATACACCTTGATTGCATCGCAGAGAACAAGGAGAAGTTTAAGTGTGTTGATATTAAACAGGATAATTCGGGTAAAGGTGAAGGTTCGGGTACAGGTAAAATAAGACTGAAGGATTCATATCAATTTCTAGCTGCCAGTCTAGACGAACTAAGCAAGAATCTAAAAGATGAACAATGTACATATACAAAGATGTTTGCAAGTAAAATTAACAACAGTGATGAATCATTTAAACTCCTGAGAACCAAAGGCTTCTACCCCTATGAGAATATTACTGGATATCACGTATTTGAAGATGGTTTACCACCACAGGAGAAGTTCTTTTCAAAGCTAACAGACTCTGGAATCTCTGACAAAGACTATGAGCACGCGAAGCATGTCTATAATTACTTTAATTGTCAAAACTTCTTCCAGTATCACCTGCTTTACCTCTACACAGATGTGTTTCTGCTGGCCGATGTGTTTGAAACCTTCAGATACACCTGGTACACAGCATACGGCCTCGATCCAGCACATTATGTGTCTCTGCCTGCCACTAGCTGGGAATCTTTGCTTAAAATGAAATGGGATCAAGATCCAGATTGGTACATTGAACTTCTTACAGACATTGACATGTACAATTTTGTCGAATCGTCAAAGCGAGGGGGAATCTCAATTTGTGTTAACAGGTATGCAAAAGCAAACAATCCCTACATTGAATCTTACAATAAGGAGCAGCCCTCAAACTACATTACTTACTTGGACGCTAATAATCTCTACGGGTGGGCGATGAGTCAAGATCTTCCAGTTAGAGATTTTCGATGGCTACCCTCATCAGAATTTAAATGGGACTTTTCATTGGCTGCCATTTATGAGGTTGATGTTTACATTCCACCAGAGCTTCACGACTATTTCTCTGACTTTCCACCCTTCCCAGAGAACATCAAGTGCCCGAAAATAATCGAAACTCCCAATGATAATAATGGAACTTGGCACCTGTCAGGAACAGAAAAAGAACATACAGAGAAACTAACACAGAATCTAAACAACAAACACGTTACAAAATCCATTACAAACTGCTTCAATATTTTATCTCACTTGGTTGCAGGGTCACCAAAGTTCACAGGGCTCTTACATTTACAGAGGAAGCGTGGATGAAACCCTACATTGATAAGAACACCCAGTTTAGGACCAAAGCAACCAACGACTTTGACAAGAACCTCTTTAAGTTGGCCAACAACTCTGTCTATGGCAAGACTCTTGAGAATGAGCGGAAAAGAACAAACCTGAAACTTGTTACCTCATCAGAGCCTGATGTTATTCAGGCAAATATGTCAAAGCCAACATTCAAAGAACTCCATATCTTTAATAGCTACTTAGGTGTGATCATATTTTACAAAACCAAGGTGACGCTGCGCAAGCCGATCTATACAGGTGTCACTGTTCTCGACGAATCAAAACGTCTGATGTACCAGTTCTTCTATGGCATGAAGCAGCAGTACAAGGATAAAATGAAACTCTTGTACACTGACACAGACAGTTTTATTATGGACATTCAAACAGAAGACATTTATCAGGACATGCTGCAGCAAAAAGATTGTTTGACTTGTCTGAGTATGACGAATCTTGCAGGACGCTGAATGGTGATCAAGTGTTTGACGCCACTAACAAGAAAGTGATTGGGAAAATGAAGGACGAGATTGCTGGTGATATAATCACTGAATTCATTGGGTTGAGAGCAAAGTCCTATTTTA
The DNA here is from genome assembly GCA_002269645.1 of Macrostomum lignano. Classification (NCBI taxonomy): domain Eukaryota; kingdom Metazoa; phylum Platyhelminthes; family Macrostomidae; genus Macrostomum; species Macrostomum lignano. The sequence continues at coordinate 107,739 of NIVC01003167.1, forward strand.
TAAAATGTGAGTCGTCAGACCCAATTAAAAAATCAAAGGGAATTCCGAAACGTGTGGTTAGGAAGGAAATTAATGAAGCTGAATACAGAGACGCCTTGAATTGCAACAAAAAGACATCACATGAGTTCTCAAAGCTACAATCTAAAAACCATATTATTCACACAATTCAGCAAAAGAAGATTGGACTGTCAGGTGCAGATAACAAGAGATTCATTTTTGATGACAATATCAACAGTCTACCGTTCGGGCACTGGAGGTTAGGTTTAGGAGGTGGATATTGGGTTTAGGTTTGAGAGAAAGTTTAATAAACCTCATAAAAAATGACAACAAATAACTTTCTTGAAGATTTGGCTAACGAACTGGAAATCCCAAACTTTAGAGGAATATTTATGAGGGACACTCTGCCTGATTTTCCTCTAAGAAAGAATGCGGCATCATGAACTTTGACACACCGATAAGCCAGGATCTCATTGGGTTTGCTGGGTGATTGATCCCGATCGCAAGCACAAGTGTTATTACTTCGATAGCTATGGGACGGCAGTACCAGAAGAGCTAAGAAATTATATGAAGGGAAAAAATAATAAAAAAATTTATCGCTCAGACTTTATTCTCCAAGGTCTTAGCAGTGATATTTGCGGTGAGCTGTGCATGACTGTTTTGTATGCAATGACCAAAACACGAAAGACCTACAAGGAAATTATTCTTGGCTGTGTTTCATAGGGGTTCATTGTGGTGTATTTCTCGTTGTCCTTCTTGCCGAATTTCTTGCCGACTTTCTTTCCACATAATGTTGAAGAACTTTCTCGAGTTCATTTCTCAGCTGACTCATGTCATCAGTACCGACCATGTTCAAGTTCATTCGAATTGATTGTTCATAAAGATCCTGAATGGTTTTGAACTCATCCTCTGAAATGAACTTATCCTCGATTGCCCTTGAAATGTACCCTATGATTGATGTGTGCACCCCTTTCTCTTTTACTTGCTTCTCCTGTAGCTGCTTTAGTTTTTTTCGCCTGTTTCGCGCTAATGCTCCAGTAATTGCTGAAATAAGTCCACATGCAGCACCCACTGACCAGTGGATTGCGATTGGGGCTGTGATGGCTGGCAACGTGAGACAGCTGCAGCAGATCCAGATAGAACAGACACAGATCCTAGAATCATATTGCTGTAGTCGAAAAATTTACAGTGGTTGTCATAGCGCTTAATTTTCTTTGTGTTGTGGAAAATATTTTTTTCAAGATCATCTCGCATTTTTTGAATCTCTACCAGTCGAAACTGTTGAGAGTTACAAGTAATGACGGGGTACAGTTTTTGTTGCTCATATTGGGGTGCATTCAGATTCGGTGCCAGGCTTTGTGTGTTCGAATTCGGTGCCATTGGGTTTGGTGCTGTCGGTATTTTAGGTTCAACGTATTGAGACTGATCGTATAGAGAATTTTGTTGGGCCATTTTTTTCTCTAGAAAAAATAAAAAAAATTATAAAACTATCCGGTTGAAAGATCTGTTTTCCTTTTGATAATTCCATCTGCACCGCCGGTTGTCTAGGCGGCTCTCGTGACGCCGGAGGATCGCGAGTCCAGCAGGCAGCGGCTGGGCGGCTGACGTTTGAGAGCGTGCCGGATTACTCCGGCGGGGTCCAGAGCTCCTTCTACTCGATCTGTAGACATGACCGGACGAGCAGTAGATTCTGCTTCATCAATAGCAATATCACGAAGATTGAGTGTTCTCTCCAGACGATTAAGCCTCCTTATTATTTTACCCCAAGAGCTATACATTCCGTTTAGATAGCTACTGTGTGATACATCGTTTCTCTCTAATGCATCAAGTCTTTCTTTAATTCTATCATGCAACGCTGTTGACTGGTTCATGAACTCTTCTAAATTATTGACTTTAACTGTGTTGGTTGCGACGTTTTCTTTAATTCTATCATGCAATGCTGTTGACTGGTTCATGAACTCTTCTAAATTATTCACTTTAGCTGTGTTTGTGAAAACTCCTCCTTCAAGAATACGCATCCGTCTATCAATGGAATTTCCCAGAAGATTAACTGTCGATCTCAAGCCGTTGATTAGCGAGACTATCGAAGTTATTTCTGACGTTAGTTCATTAGTTGCGTTTAACAACGGCACATAAAGCTTATCACTTTCAAACTTCTGCCTAGCTACTTTAAGCCTGAGATCTTCATGTTTATCTGTATGGAGCGCTCTAATTGTTTCAGTCTGTTTTTATTCAGTTTGATCTCTGGGATCTTTTCGTCGCTGTTGATATATCGCCTGTCAAGTATGGATATTTGAGCTGATGTAAGAGCGCTGTTGCCAGAAATGGATTCACCTGCAAAGTTTATTGACATCTTTTAATAGCAAATTTTAAATTACAGTTCTTTTTTCTTTGCTGATAATCACAAACTGGTAAGGCTGATTCCACTTGTCATAGCAAAGATTAACGAATTCCTCTTGTGAAATCTTTCTGCTTGAGTTTTTTGTTGGATTTATGAAATAGGCAGGCGCAATGACCTCATTGTAAAATCTTTTTAACCTGTCCTGTGGAATGGTTGGAAACAGGAGAATCAGATTGCAGTTCCCACGAATTGTTTTGTTCGGGAGCTCGAACCAGTTCTGTGCAATGTAAATTACATTACAATTGTTATGTCGCCCTCTTGTAAAATAGTTTTCTATCTGCTTCTGTGGGCCTGTCATACAATCATCAAAGACGATCAAATGCTTTCTCCCCTTTTCTAGCTCATCTGGTTGGGGTAGAAGTTTGGTCTTTGGATCAGCCTGTGGATCTCCATAGGTGAACACTTTAATGTTCTGCCATTTTTCATTGTCTTTGAGGTGCTTTGCATATTCGGCAGCTACAATTTCAGGGTTACTGGGAAGGCTCATTTGGTTATTAAAACATGCAATAATGTCCTCTTTGTTCAGCTTGTTTTGAAGCCCTGCAATCAGCATTCTATACTCATCTTGATACAGTGTGGGAGAGTAGATGTGCAGAGTGTCATAGTCGATAAATCCAGGTCTAAGAAGCATGTTAAAGACTCTGAATGTTTTACCTGAACCTGACGAACCAACAACAATGCATCTGAAGTGACTCGGGATTGACTCATGATGAGAAAACTTAATCTGATTACGCGTCCAGTGAGGATTGAAGTCGTTTGAAAAGTCCATTTTTTCTATGATGAAAAAAAAAATAATTAAATAATAAATAATTTAGATGTGTCATTTCGGGACTTAGATGTGTCATTTTGGGACTTAGATGTGTCATTTTGGGACTTAGATGTGTCATTTTGGGACTTATTGGGACTTAGATGTGTCATTTTGGTACTTAATTGTGTCATTTTGGGACTTAGGTATGTCATTTTGGGACTTAGGTATGTCATTTTGGGACTAGTCTTGTACCTTTACATTTCTTGTACCCTCGGAAAGTACCTTTAGTCAAATTTGAAACCACTTCCTTTTTTAATGCTTGCTCTCATCTTCTCATAGACTGCAGGGTCCACACTGTCTGGGTTTGGGGCCAGCGGGGCCAGTGGAGGCTGAATCTCTTGTTTAGGTGTTACAGTATCCTTTATCTTTTTGGCTGCTGTGGCTACACTGCCAGCCGCTTCGGCAACGTTCTTGATGTTCTCTTTGTTCTCTCCAATGACCTTAAAAATCTTGGCCCCCTGAGCGATCAAATCGGCAAGACCGTTCCCTGAGCGTTCTTTTCTTGGATAGTGGCCTGCAGGGAAAAGTCCAGATCCGCGTTTAATGAGATTAAGTTCCTCTTTGTCATAGTATTTTCCACGTCTTTCTCAAAATAATCGGCATCTTTTTAAATAGAAATTTATTTTTTGTTAAACCGTGAAAGCAAAGTTCTCTTGCTCTTTTATCGATATATTTTCTCTCAAGCATTTTGTCCAGGATGTTGACAAATTCTTTTCTATTCTCGTCTTTCATTCCGGTCTTTGCCGCTCCTAGAAGAACAGCTAACCGCTTGTAGAATTCAGGCATGCCTTTTCCGGAAGAGCTTGGAGGTGATTCGAATGATTGGTCAGAGGAGGAACTGTCATGTGGCGCTTGTCTTTGTTGAGGTGTGAATACTCTGTCATTGATTCGCTTCATTCGTTCTGGGGAGAGCCGCTCTAATTGTCGCCAAGTATCAGGGTTTGTATCTTTGTACTGGGAAATCTCATTTGGCCCTGCTTTTTCAAGCGCTTCTAGTACTTGTTCGGGTGTGATTTGTTGCTGTGGCGGTGGAGGTTGTTGTGGTTGTGTTTGTGGTTGCTGCTGTTGTGGTTGTTGTAGTTGTTGTTTTGGTTGCTGCTGTTTGTGGTTGCTGCTGTTGTGGCTGTGGTTGTTGTGGTTGTTGTCTTATGACCTCTTCTTGATCCGGCAAACCAAACCATTGTTTAAAGTATTTGTATTTTCTAAACCTGTTCAAGTCAATCCTGTTTTCATGTAAAACTTTCAAAACACCGTTGTTCTTGAGAATGTCTATGTCCCTCTCTAAAGCGAAGGTAACCAGATCTCTATAATTCTTTAATTGCTTCTCGGATATTTTTTCCTGATTTTTAGTCATGTAGTCGAGTAAACTTTGAGTGAAGGGGATTCGTTTAGTTTCTGCGCCTTTATTGATTGAAATAGTTTCCTTCGTCACTTCAATGTTGTAATCCGCCGGTTCCCCGGTGATATTTTTTCGCCAGGCGCTAATTCCAAATATATATTTTCCATCATCCGTTACGGGGCCAAAAAAGTTATCCGTCACTTTCATCTGCACTGGTTGTCCTGGTTGCTGAGCCTGTGGTTGTCCCGGTGAAGATGGGATTTTACCCAATGTGTTTTGCAACTGGCTCTCTTGAATATCATCAATTGTTTCCTTCACAGTGTCGATGTTTTTCTTCGCTTCTGTGTATCCAGGTTTGTGAAATTCGGTGGCTGCTTGGACGAATTCATTGTAAGATTGTTGTTCTTTGTTGATTAGTCCGGTAACTCGTTTCTCTGCTTGCGCCAGCTTTTCTAGTTCAGAGATATGATATGAACTTTTCCGCTTCATTTCTTATTTTATTTTATTTTTAGTTAAAAAATGAACGACCCACTGACACCAGTTTTCTACAAAATTAACAAGCCTATTTTGAGTGATGATAGCACAATCAAAGCGACACAAGTTAGAGTTCCGAGTCACGAGAACCAGAATGAAACTAATCTTGGTCCTGGTCAAACACTGACATTTACATACAATGGATGTTCGTCTCTGGTTAGTGTGCACAGTCTTAAGAGCGGCTTCCATATGACATTTCAATTCAAGACAAAGGGTGGTGCGGATGCGGCTCGTGCTAACGTTGACAAGCATGATGCGGATGTGGCTCTGATCAGTAACTTTTGGGCGTACATGTTCAAGGAGTTTAGTGTATCGAATGGGAGCACAGAGTTGGAGCGAATCGCCAACTTTGGAATTGTCTATGACGCTCATTGTTTGATCGAGAATCCTGATTTTATTCAATTGGGAAGTGGTGCGGGTTTTATTGCAGACGAAAAAGAAGGAGATATCAATGACAGTGGCTATAAAAATAGGAAGAAGAGATACAACTATGCATTGCAAGGTGCTGATGATGCTGCTAAGAACCCGCAGTATCGGTCTGTTGATGTATTTGTACCATTGAGATTCATGAGTGGATTCTGTAATACATTTAATCGACTGACTAGTAACTTTAGCTACACATTTAGGATGACTAGAGATGATCGCAGTAGAGTGTTGTGGACTGGGGCGGACCACACAAGGATGGAGGTGAAGCTAACCGGAATCGAGCTGTATTTGGAAGTCATTGAGCCAAAGACTGCACTAAAAGCGGATTATCTTAAGGCAATAGAGAAGGACATTGATGTTGCATACACAGCCTACATGTGTCGAGATGAGCGAAACGAAACTAGAACAAACATCTGCATTAAAGAGGGATCATGCAGCAATCCAAGGTATATCATTATTAATATGAGAAACCCAAATAGCATCATACGCTACATGCATGGAGACGTGCGGTCCATTCAGCATGAAATCAGTGATAATCTTTACCCTGCACTGCCACAAAATGGAGATTTTTTACAGCGAGTTGGTCGACTTGGTTGTGAAAGAGAACAATGGAATTGCTATCACTGCTCTTCAATATGGAACTCTATATCCGATGTTTGGCGCTGATGTGTCTGCCAGACAAATGCCTACTGATAACAGCCCTGTGAATATCGTGACTAACATTGAAAGGACTACCGCAACACCCGTGGACCTGTACATTATCTATGCATTGAGAGGAAGGTGAAGCTTAACATGATCAACAATTCATCCAGTAAAGTTTAAATATTTTTTTGTGAAAAAAAATGGAAGCGATTGCTGAAAGACTAAATAATATTGTTTCTCACTCTAAGGAGAGCATTCCTATTACAATAACTGGGCGAATTAATGACTCAAACGGGATTTATTTGTTGAAAAATTAGAGCAGGCGATTCGCCTGGATCCAGGTGCTAATTACCATGTCTATCTTAACGACTTCACTGGTTGGTCAAACGTTCCTAATGTGATGGCAGCAAATAATAAGTTTTATTACAAATGGAAAGGTGCAGCAGCAGACCCTGTGGTATTTCATGTGAGCACGCAAAGTGTGGATACCTACAATAACTTTCTAGAAAACGTCTTTACTAAGAGAGGCCATTTTGAGACACCTGATGCGAGTAAGCCAGAGAAGAAACTGTTCCCTGTCAAACTAACCTATGATCTCACTGTAATGAGAGTGGTCATGCAAGTTCACAAAAAATGCGGAGGTTGAGTTTAAAGATGACACTTGGTATAGGGAAGGATTCGAGAAGAAAGTTTATAAGGCAGAATCCGCAGCGCGGACCGCCACTCAAGCATCGGGGACTGTTAGAATGGTCCGGGAAAGTGTAACGCGTTTGTTCTTAGCACCCAATATTGCAGACATTGTAAAGGGTTTGAATATTCTAATCAGAAGCAATCTCAGTCTTGATTGGGTATTTAAGGGAAAGCGAACGAATATTTTGTACAACATCTCCAACTCTGTTGCTGGAGGACAGATGGTGGTAGAGAAACCAAATCCAGTGAAAAGAGTTGTATTGAGTAATAAGAGATTCACGAGATTGTGCTACAGTTTGAGACTGAAGATGGGATGGGCGTTGATTTTAATGGGGAAGAGTTTGTATTGACGTTGATCATTGAAAGAATGTAAGAAATCACAATTGTCTAATGATTTCTACAAAGTTATAGTAGCTGTCGTAATCTTTTACATAGGTTACTCCATACTTATGAAACCAGTGTCTTTGGAGAGCTAGATTAATATTAGGGACATTGATATCAACGTCGGGCCAATATTTTCTCATGTACTCGCTGCATTCTAGTTTGCATCGGTACTTACCTTGATAATTAGCTCGTGCGCTTTGTAATAAGAACCTGGAGAGACAACTGGAAACATTTTTAGAGAAAATTTAATTTTTTTTCAAAGGGTAAGGACCCTGGGTTAGCGGGATTTAAAGTCTTAGGATCTGGTTAGCACGTTGCGGATTGAATGTGTGGAGAAGAATACAGATTGTTTTCTGATTGTTTCGAAGATGCTATGGGTGGATGTCAGTGGATTATGTAGGACACCTGCTATGCTCTGATTCTGTCGTGGAGGAAGGAGGATAGGTTAGGAGGATTATGTTCGAAGTTTTGTAAGCGAGTGCGGACACCTGTTATGCTCTGATTCAGGGATAATATGATGGATTTAATGGGATTATGTTCGAAGTTTTCGGAGCAACTAGCGACACCTGTTATGCTCTGATTCTGTCAGGGATAATATGGATGGATTTAATAGGATTATGGAGGATGTTTTGTGAGCGAGTGCGACCCCCTTTTTTTTCTGATTCTTGTCGGGGATAATATGGAT
>NIVC01003168.1:0-85000 GCA_002269645.1 Macrostomum lignano
GCTTTTTTAAAATAGTAACTTTAACAGCCTATGCCTAGGGTAGGCAGGCCTTAGGCACTGCACACACCACATGTTTAAACTAGTTTCTGCGTAAGCCTATAAATAACAAATTAGATTTACATTAATTAGGCCTGCATTATTTAATACATATATAAATAATGTATATAGGGGTCGATATATGTGGGCATAAGGACCTGGCTATATTTTAAGAGTATTTATCTAGGCCTATAATTAATAAAGGGATTTATGTAGAAGCAAATATCTATAGCCTATAGGACGGAAGGGAAAGGGAAAGGGAAACAAGGTGCGCTTTACGTTGGATTTTTTGGAATCCTTGGAAGTCAGTTCAACAAAAATGTGCGGAATTTTCCTACCTTCTAAAAATAAGAACAAAAAAGAGAGTTTTCAGTACACCCTAATTAATATCAATATCTTCCTTAACTACTTTAGCTAGGCCAAAAACCATTTTAGAAAGAATACAGAATCGTTTTGTTTTAAGTGACAAAAGTAAAATTTAACTTTGCACTTAACCATTGTCAGCCGGGTCGTTCTCAAATTCTGGGAGGAGCGAAAATTTTAACAATTTTCCGAACATTTACTATTGTTACTGCCGTATTGAAAATAATAGGACACTTTCATCCGTGAATAAAGATAATTTTTGGGTTGAAATTTATGTTGCAAAAGTGTTTTAAGTTGTCTTGCGGTATTAGGCGATATTAGGTGATGAAAAAATTCAAATTCAATCACTTCACCGATGTCGTAATTTTTGACACTATGATGTCTATAGCTAAAAAAAGTTGTTGTTGTGTTGAAAACTTGCTGTATTACATTTAAAATGAAAGCTTATATAAATTTAATTTAAGATTTTTTTAAAGCTTAATAAACTGCACTATAAATGATTTTATAGACGCTTAACTGTATGCCTAGCATTTCCGGTGGGATAGCCTCTTTGCGTCTCACAAAATGTATTTTTCAGCTGACGTCTAGAATGTGCGCTTAAAATGATATATTTTGATGCAGATAATTAGAAAAACATGTCTTATTATCTTTTTGTAAAAAATTGTTATGAAATAGAGCACTATTGTTGATAAAAATAATTAAAAGCAACCATGCATCGCAATAAACTCCTACTTTGAAGCACAAAATAAATATCCTGTAACCACACTAGCATTCTCCATGGAGCACCTTTTGAGCTGAAATTTTACACAGATATCCAGTAAAGTAAACTGAGCAAATGATTTTTTTTGTTTTTGAAAATACTTCAATTTGGCTATGTATCAGTTAGTTCATTGGACATATTTATTATATTTTTATTAGAATCCTTGTAACCAAGCTACAGAGAAACATGTGCAAAACTGGACCTTGAAATTTGACCTGAATGATCAGCAAATGTGTATCTCGAAATGATTTTTTTTGTTTTCATCAAGTCATTCTATGCTAATTTTTTCTGAAGGGAAAGATACCATATATTTAGAGTCAATAGGGGAAGCATTTAGACTTATTCAATAGTCATTAAAATTGCAACTATATTATTATAATATAGTAATAATATTATACATGTATTATATAGTAATATTAACTTCTAAGATGCCCTTATAAATTTAAGTAAAGACAACAGGCCTTAATTAATTAATCAGCATTTTGAAGAAACTGACCTTATACAGATGGGCCCCAAGCTAAGAAATGAATGTAGAGCTTATTTCGTGTAAGGTATAAAAATCAATTTATTATAATATTAAATACTCCTAATAAATTGGTTAAATTAGTTATTTACCTTGAATTAATTTAATTTAATAATAAATATATAAATTTGTTTCACTTCTTACTGCATTTAAATAGAGTACCTCTCTACTATACTATAATAGTATAGTAAAAGTATATATTAAAAAAGTATAGTAAAAAATTTTCTTTGGTTTAATCCCACCTTGCCTCAGTTTTTTAGTCTTAATACGAGCTAGATAGTAAGTGTTGATTAATTTGCTCCATCACCTTTTGCCACGGAAACAGCACATGTCGGACATGCAACACTCTTCCTGATCCCTGGATTCAAGATGACTGCTTCTGCTTCTTCAATGCTTGAAAACTGAGCTCATGGAGCTTTAGGTTATGCTGTCAGAGTGCTGCTGCCGGTGCTGTGTGTGTATGTGTGTGTCTTCTGCGGGTAGGTTCCCTGTCCCTCAGTTTAGCCACTGTTGTGGGCTAACTGGAGGAATTGCCGTTGTCGGTGCTGCAGATGGCACTGCATGGTAGTATTGACGCTGTCAGTGACGCTGGCAAAGGCTTGGACAAAGCTAGGTGCCGTCATTGTCAGGAGGACATGCGTGTGCTGCTTAGACCAGTGCGCACATTCGACTGGACTCGTATCTGGTGCAGTCTGGTGTATTCACTGAGATTGTGTGGATCTGCCTCCTCGCATCACCTCAACCAGGCTCAATTTCTTTTGTAGAATTTTCGTGCGCTGCTTAACTGCATCTTGTGCCTGCTGAGTGATGCCAAGAATTGTGCCACACAATAATTTGGCCCATAAACTACTCGTATATTATACATATGTATGCACAGCACACACACGCAGTTCATTCATATTAAATGTACTAGTTAATGGAATTCTCATCTCATGAGCTCTAGTCTATGGACAAACCTGAAATTACTAGAATATCTAGATAGATCTAAACTTATTTGAGCAGCGCGCTGCGCTGCGAGCAAATACATGTAGATTCCTTAGTGCAACTAATTAATAGTGTCGTACAGTCTACAGCCTGAAGTAGCCTGTGTAAGATGCGGAGGGATGATTTTTGCATAGGAAGCCACTACGGTAAGGTTGATGGAACTATGGGGAGGTGAGAGATTCAAAGCGAGGGACGGAAGCCATGCATAGTTCGATCATAAGTTTGATTATTGCATGAGTCTGGGGATGCATTAACGAGAGGCGGACGAGAGCATAGAAATAAAGCGGGCTAAATATATGAATACACAAAATTACATGTACTAGCTAGTAATTTCAGAATGGTCAGCGACTCCTCCGATTTGTATCCGCGACCGCGTGCCCACAAATCCCCCGGCAGACTCTGTCGCAGTTGGTGGTTGTGCACAGAATACAATGTTAATTTTCGAGCTTCTCTGCAAAAAATGCGTGATGCACTCAAGATGCGTGCTATAGTCTACTTCTTTGATTGATGGCTGGGTTTTGCCTTTTCGCTTGTGATCATCAAAAGCTTGGGCGTCATTGCTACTGGTGTTTCAGTGTGCGCATTATGTCTGGTTATCATATTATGTGCATGTGCAGTGTCTTTTACCTACATTTTTGTTTGTCTCTGTTTCCTGCATGCTCTTTCGCATTTTTACACCTCGCACATCCTCATTTTTCTCAATTAACAAGTGAAATCTTTTCTTAAAGACTAATTGCTATTTTAGTTAAGCTAGTAGGTTTTTGGTAATTAAATAATTCAATTTTGTCTATTTTCCAAAAAGTTTCAAAAAATGAATTAATTAAAATAAATTTGAATTATTTTAAGTTAATTGGAGTAAAATGTCTAATAAGTAACTATAATTTTTTATTTTAAGTACATGTAGCTTTGGTATAAGTATTAATGTAATGAGTACTTAAAGTAAAATCAAGCAAGTTATAGTTTTCAGAAATTATGCTACAAATAATCAAATATATACTAGTATCCGAATTCCTTTATTAAGGAACATGCAGTCGATATTAAATCCACAATGTGCTCTTTGGTGTTCAAGGATAGTTCCCTGACTTTTTCTATTATTAGTTAGATTTTATTATATTTAATGTAAAAATGAACAATTCTATTCAAGGTAAAAATGAACATTCTTTATTTGTCGAATCATCTTGCCTTTGAAAAGATACATAGTGAAAACTTGATTTTTAATTCAAACTTTCAAGACTTATTTAGACTTCTTAATTCAGTGATTAGTTAAACTGATCGAAGTTCTTTCGAGTGCATGCTATAATAATTTCGCACTTTTTCGCACACGATAATTTTAAATGTCTGGGATTTAGAGCAGAGTAACAAAATGCTGTGCTCAAAAACATTTCCTTTGTCAATTTCTTGTTCTTTTATTTTTGCAAAAGAAATTTAACTGCATATTTAAAATAAAAATGGAAGAAAATTTTATTTTCTCTTTTAATATTTTTGTCGTTTATTTTCCGCAACAAAGAATAACAAATAGCCTTGATTTCTTCTCAATTTCAAGTTTTCTTGTGGTTTTAGTAGCAGCTTCTTACAGAAATTGTTGAAAGAATTTTTTTTGTACGATTATTAGTCGATGTATAAACTTTTTTTGCAATAACAAAAAGTTGTGACCTAGCTTTGAGAACGACCCAGCCATGGGCCTGTATGGCCAAATTCAGCAGGCTTTGTCTGAGCCAAACACGTACCAGTACCACATAACTAGGACTACAACCAGATGTGTCTAGCGATTCCCCCTCGGATATGGACTATAGAGTCCGGAAAGTGAACGGTCAGTGTCACAGCCCTCTACTAACTGAACGACAACGAGTTGGCCAAGCCTGAGGAAAGGAGCATCTAATTCGCAGAAAAGCAAAAATTCGTGAGACGCTGGTGCTTCGTCAATGAGTTTCTGCAGTTTTCGCCTCTCGTAGCCATTATGCAGGACTGGAACGCTATAGTTGTTAAAAAACTAGGCCGCAGATCTCATTTGACTTTACATGTAGTTTCGGTCTCGAAGCAAAAATCTCTTCTTTCACTGCTTTTCTTATTTTATCACTCATAAATTGCGTTTTATCTTAGAAAGGCGCCGCCGGGGTTCAGTTGCGGGACGAGGCATGTACTAAACTGTGTGGCTGCATGGTTAGTAGCAATTGCATCGAGCGACGGCTTCTGCTACCTCACACCGTCTCCGACAGTCGGTTGTATGCACACCTCCGAGTCCCCTGATTTTGTTCTTAGCTCCAGTTTGGATACGGAGAGCAGATCGTTGTGTCAATCTTTTTTATCAGTAGCGTGATCAGTGCAGGCCTAGGTTGCAGAGCGTATCTGTAAGATGAAAAAGTGAATCATGGATGCAGGAAAGCTTTTTAAAAATGATGCGGGCAGAATAAGTCTGTATATCTCTGATACCTTGCAGGAACGCAAAATGGCTTCACCCAACGTTTCTCAAAAAATCTAACCAAAGCTTCACCACCTTTGATATGGACAATGACAACAGCATAGACTCTAGAGCCCGGTGTTATGAAAATTCAATGAAAGCAGAGTTCGAAACCCTGATTACGCGGATTTGATTGAATGGGTGACTCACAACTCAATACCCTATCGACAATAAGCAATGCGAGGATAACAAACAATGCTATATTTTTTCCGCGGGAAGATTGCAATAAACTCATCTAGTCTGATGACAGTTATTTAAAGTACAGAACGATTTTCAGTCATTTTAATTTTTGTTGACTTGATTAGCTAGCGTTAGCTTGAATGAGTCTCAGCGAGAAATTGAACCCAGCGAGGACGTTACGTGTCGGCACAGGCTGAGGTCGCCGTTTTGCCTTGATCGTTCCGCGCTTTCCGAAAGCCAACTGTTTCTGAATTAGCTGGAGGCCCACGACAAGTGGTGATTGCTTTCCCTCTGATAAAAAAATCATGAGAAAGAAGGTCCATGAACTAGCTCATGCCATTAACGAACAGGGTTGATCGAGGTTACGGCACTCATGATAGTTCATCGGGCCTTGTGTTGACTCACTCAAATATGTCAAGCTACATGCAAATACGTTCTAATGCAATACTAGACCTGCATAAAAGATCCCACCCGTAGGAATCCAAGCATGCAAGACCCTCGTGCAGCTATGGACGATTACGGCAAGATATGGGAATTTTCATATGATGTAACCACGCTCTGGTCGCGGGATAGGGCATGGGAACTTTTTCGTAAGTGCCTCCTATCCCGTGTACCCCCCTGCACAGAGCCGTCGAGACTCGGCCAGGTTTCCGACCAGTCCTGGAGACTCCCGCTCTGCTGCACCCCCCTGCTGCCTTGGTTCCGTCTCCCCTGCCGCCACACCTGCCTTTCCGGAGCTCCCTGTCCCTCTCTGTACCCTCCCCTCTACCTTATCTCCCCTGCACTCCACCCTATTCTTCTGGTACTTCCCCTATCCCCCCTCTTTTGTCTCTCTCTGCACTCTTTTCTTGCGCTGTCCCCTCTTTCTCTACGTCTACTTACAGTATGTTGTGTGCTCACCGTCCTCCCATCCTTTCCCAAACTCCCAAACGGTGACGCAAGTCGTGTGACCCCTTCTCCCCCCCGATGACTCATCGATGACTCACCCCCCTCTCTTGCGCAACCTTTTCTCATGCCATTGTTCTCCTCCCCAAATTTCTCATGCGACACCCACCCCACCTCCGCTTCTATTGTTCTCATTTTTGATTCTTTTGTTCTCTCGACCCCCACCAATTATCACATTTTCTCCGATTTTCTCTTTCTTTTGTTCTCGTTTTCGCACCTAATTATCACCTTTTCTCCAATGTTTACTTTTCCATTGTTCTCAGTTTTCCCCAATTATCCCCGATTTCCAATTCCTTTGTTCTCGACCCCAGCCCTATTGTTCTCAATGTTTGCTTGCGCAACACTTTCGCGACCACCCGCTGCGCCAATTATCCCCCCACCCCACCTCCGGATTGCGCAATTTCCCGATTTCTCATGTTGCTATGCCGGTCTCATGCTTCTCATCATGACTCATTCTGACGTCATTCTGCCGGCAGCCAATCAGAGAGAGGGAGCCATGGTAACGACCTTGAGGAGGCGGCTGTGAGGTCTATAAAAGGAAGCGATTTCGGCATGAGAATCCTCAGCCTGCTCGACTCTTCCTCTCCTCGTCCTTCTTTGGACTTGCTGTCAGATTGAGTTCTGACCCATTCGTCTATAAGACGAATCCCTGCCAGTCCGCGGTCTGCTACCGCCAAGTTATCCTTAGCTCCCCAAGTGAGCTCGCCTATCGGCCAGCGGTCTGATACCGCCCAGCATCATCAGCATCGCCTGATCTACATCAGCGCCTCGTCGCTCCAGCGCATCGCCGCTTCACTGTCTGCCTGACTGCAGCCTACAGCCACCCTCGGTCACTCCGCCTCTCTCTCTCTCTGTGCAGCTGCCGGTAAGTTCCTGCTACTAATTTGAGCTCTAATTGCCTCTGCTTATCCGGGGTTTGCCTATTTTCCATTGTCTGATTAGAGATCTGAGCCAATTGTGATACCGTATCTTTTGCTGTATTTTACTCAATAGTGAAGCCGCCTAATTGCCTGATTATTCGCCTAAGGGCCTAATTATTAACTATTAACTAACTTCATCATTATTCAATCTTTCACCATCATTTAACTCATGGCTTGCTAAGCCTTTCTCCCGGGGTGGCAAAGCATAAGGGAGTTTGGGTAAGCTAATGGCCTCTCCCCGTGCAAAGCCCGCCTGTGTGAGTGCGTGCGGCGGGTTCGTGAGTGCGTGCAGTGGAGGGTGATTAGCGAGTCTTGGCACAGAATGGCAGTAGGAAGGTTGCAACCCCATGCTAACGCGTCCCTTCGCCCTGAGCAATCTAAACTATAGACAGTACATGTTCGCCTCATACTACTCTTAGTAATCAAAGTCGCAAGTCAGCCTCGCTCACAGCCACAAAGGATCCCCTGCTGAGAAATCCTCCAGGATTGAGCCCAGAGTTCCCGATCATGCCTTAAGCAGAGTCCCTGTACTCGGCTGCATGCGTCTCCCCTGTTAGCCTAAATCCCCTGGTAACCAATCCAGGCGGGGCTCTAGCCTCGAGAGGTCTGGTAGAAAGATCCAGGTGCGCCAGGTCACATAGAGTGGTGGCAGCCACTCGGTCATACCATGACCGAGTGACCAACTATTGCACCTTGGCTACAGGTGGGGTCCATGTGGGTCCTTGGCCCTCTGGTCACGAAGCGCTACCAAAGCTACTAATCATGTGGGCGGGACAGTCTGGTGCTGGAGGTCCGTCAGGTCATTGCCCGGTCATAGGCAGCCTACGGTCATCGCCCCCTCTAGCCAAGCGTTCGTCTCTCTATAGGAGCGGACAGGCGACAAGGGCGGTTACATCACATATTCTTATTAGATCGATCGAGGAATCAATAATATGAAAAAGTACTCATAAATCCTCACATGCACTGGTTCAGTGGTTTCTATGGTTTTGTGATACGTTTCGATTATTTGCGCTTAAACTGACGAAAGATGCTTGGTAGGTGTAAAACTAAAACGTAAACGGCTGAAAAGTGGGGGATACAGAGTATTCCCGATTTACCCTTAGTATCTATGGCATAATGCATAAATAAATGCACAGAATGCATTCGTGTCTTACTAATTGACCCCGGCTTTGCTTTATAAAGCATGTCGCGCTAATATATTTGTACATGTTGTTTATCAAAGCTGTAGGCTACATGTGCATGCATCAACAATGACTTGCTCCGGTACGCATCCTGATTCCCTTCAAATCGCCCAGACAGCAGTGCCGTCGGGTAGCACCGGAGACGAAGCCAGCAGCTCCAAACGGGCAAACTGCAAAAGCGCGGTTATTCTAGCCCACCCGTTTCCTCTAGCTGACGTGGCGGATGCCTTTCGAGATAAGTACAGAGCGTACATTGGCTATACAATTGAAACTGCAGGACAGCGGGAGCTCACTACTCATATGAGCAAGAATGCAATTGAGTAAGCTTTATTTCACTCGTCTATTTCTATACATTTATTATTATCCTGCATTGAACAATACTGATAGCTTTCACAAATGAATACTGTTTGGATTAGGGACAGGAGTGTGCTCAACCAGTAGTCTGCGCCTGATACCTGAACTGTTGTCATTGTTGCAGCAGATATAACTAGCCAACCATAATACTTCAAGTGATCTCGTGCACATACTCCACAAACGAACCAGAAAGAATACGACCGCAATGTCTTCATCATATCACTGCAGTATGAAAAAGTCAATCGAGTGCCTCGGATTCAGGCGTCTGGACGAAGACATGGCCGAGTGTTTGCTAGCTGATGCCGATAAACTGTCTCTGACCGTTTTGACTTCTGGCGACGAGAATCCAGCCATCTGTAAGATATCCGTATGGGGTTTTTGATCAGTACAACACGGTTGATCTATTCGTAAAGTAAAAATCTTAATTTAGCACTAATAGCTTTTAAAACAAAAATATATTGGATAGCAGAGTAGCATTAGTCATTCAAAATTATATTTTTCTTGAAGGCGGTAATTGATTTTGTAATCGTTTACTTTGTTCTATTAGTTCTTCTACCCGACTTGGAAAGTAGAAATTAAACCATGTATTGAAAGCTTTTTGTAAAGCTGAGTGGAATAAACTAAAAAGCGAAATAAGCAGAACGCGATTGGTACAAATCGAATTACTTCTATAGCTGGTCCAAGCTTCCTGACAGCAAAGCTGAAGGCCGAGCCGCTCAGCGAAATTCTGGCCTGCGACTGGCAGCTTCACCAACACCTGCGACAGTTGGAGGAGAAATTGAGCCAAGCCAACATAAGCTTCCTTACTGATTCCGGAAGAGTTTATAATATTGAATACTTCCTTCCGTTGGCTGTCTGCATGGCAGATGCCAAACATCTTGAGGAAACCCTCGGTGAGAATTTACGCAAATGAATTCATTGAATTAATGCGATTTTTGACAAATCTTGTCCGATAAATCATTGCAGCATCTCGACCTGGCAAATATCTGATAAAATCATCCAGGTAAAGTTATATGCGGCAACTAGCAACAAAACTGAGAGTTAAATATGAGCATTGACACATGGCAGAGCTGCAGGGCCTTGGCGTGTAGGTTGCGCTGTTAGTACCATGCGAAACGCAGAGTCTGCATCCGTCTTCTTGCCAGTGCCTGCAGTGTCATTAGCGACTTCTCCTGCACCGCTTGTGGGCTGTTAACTCTGACTCTGAGTTTTGTTGTGGACCTGTGCGGAAGCAGTTGCTTGAATAGTGTTCGCTCGTGTTCAATTTCATGACTGGCCTTTTAATTATCTCGTACACTTCAGTGCATTATTTCATTCATCATTTTCTAAATCTTTTTAAGCCGACAGTTTACTTTACAGCCAACTTAAAAATAACCTTCCCTCGATTGCCAGCAGAAGTTCGAAACCTCGCCAGCGACAGCTGATTAACGTCCAAAGCAGCAACTCCGCAAAGGCTATCCGCGACTGCCTTCTCAGCGGGACACCTTTGCAACAAGCGTCGCTACAGGCCTATATTGAGCAGCCACTGCTGGTTGACAAGCGCAAGTTCGACATCCGCACCTTCTTAATGCTTGTCTGTCCAAAGCGGGGCGGAGCTGGTGGCCGAACAAACGATTCCGGCTACTTCGCCTTCCACCATCCGGGCTTCCTGCATCTTCGTCTCGAGCCATTCAACCCGCAATATCCGGAGCCTTCGCAAGACGGACCGAAATATCAGACGAGTCAGCAGCTCATGGAGGCTTGCACATGGTATCCGGACGAGCTCAACGCTTACTTGAACAGAAAAAAAGGCTTCAGAATGCCCCCAGACTGGGTCAAAGTTAGGCTGTATCCACAAGCGAGAGCTGTTCTGGGCTACCTAGCTGGCTTGCTTCGATGGAACCTACATGATCGCGTCTCCGCAACCAGCAGCTTCCGCATCATCAGCGCCCACATGCTTCTGGACGAGAGCCTCAGACTGCACCTGCTGAAGTTGGACGATGATGCGCCAAATTGGAGCCGCCCAACCAGCGTGGTGGACTCCGTGCTGTCGAGCATTTGGCAGGAGGCTGTCTGTCTCGCATGCGAGATTGCCATCAGATTCAGAAGCGGCAGAACCATCAGCGATGATCACTTGGTAACCAGGCGGAACTTTCGCATGGTCTACAGCTCAGAGGATCTGTGTCTCGCCAGACAGAGCGTCACTTTGATGTACGACTGATAGAGTTGCATTTCAAGTGTACTTGATAGTGAAATTTTCTCTTCCTTTTTAGTTTATCGGCCTTGTCTTAAAAATTGTACCATACTACTCGTTTTGCTAAGAGCAGGCATAGGAATAAATGCATGCATTTATTGTATCATTCTGTCTTTTTCAATCTAAATAAAGCACTTAGCTGTTCGACTCTTTTCATAAGAGATCTGAATTATGATGATATTTAAATTCTTACGTCTGAAGACGTATGAAGCTCGCAAATTCGGGAAGTACTTTTAATGACTACGAGGGCCGGGCACGTAGGAAGGGGTTGGGAGAGCGATAACTGTCCAAGATTCTTTAAGCGATACTCTTGAGGATAGTAGCGTGTTCACGCTTGAAAAAGTCAAATGACTACTATGCGCAGGTGAACTATAGTGGGTAATCATAGGGCTAGAAGCAGTTGGGTGATTTTCCCACAAAGCCCAGCTTCTCATCTTTTTTGAAGGCTGATTACTTCAATTTGAAGGTGAACAATATTGAGGTTATTAGAGTTAGAGGTTATTACGAGTAACTCAAATTTAGTAAGACAAGGAGCCTCCTCTCTGCGTCTATTACTTTATTGTAGTTTATTTAAAGACACATAATTGCTTCCACAATTGTTCCAGTAACGAGTTAATCAAGTCCTATTTCAGCTTTATCATATCAGCCTAGCATAAGCTCTGCAGCTCGTATGCCTCATTCAGCCATCCAGATGTCGTCACTTACATGTATTTCGCCGCTCAAGGCGGTGGCAAAGCTGTTGAGGTGTCAGAGGCCGCTGCTGCCGTTGAAGCAATACGGGGACTTGACCAGACTCTTCGCCATGCGAGCTCAGCCCAGAGAGAGGTTGCAAATTCCGCAGCTGGGATGAGCGGATGGGCGGCGGAGGCGGTGACCTTGTGAAATCGACGGCCCTGGGAGCCTGCATGCAATGTGGGAAACGTATGGACAGAATACACTACATTTCACAGACGGAAAGTGAGTGAGAGTGAACATTCTCACAGATGGAATTTCTCTTGACTAAACCGTAAAAGCCGCATTTCCAGTGCAATAATCGTCTTTGCACTCCAGACCCTGTTGCTGAACCGCAGGAGCCGTAGCAGGAGCCACACTAATAGTAAAGGCCTGTCTGCACGCCTTCGTATCGAAAACCGCCGTACAGATCAAACATCGTGTCTCCTCTGGACAAGATCACCTGTCTATCGTAGTTAAATATAAACGGGCCGATCTGGTCGATGCCGGCAAGACCCCGCAAGTCTCTGTTAGATTGGTCAATGAGGCAGCTGGCAAAGACTCTAATGGCCTTCGCTGCCCCAGCAACTCGCGGAGACTAGCAGAACGGCCACTGCAACAGCTGCCCAAGCAGCGAGGACTCTGATGTGGCTCATATCTTTCAGTGTTAAACTTATTTGTTGACTGAATTGAACCATGTTATTTATTACATGCCTTTCCGCACAGGATGGATGTTAAGCAAAGGCAAAAAATACACTGGAAGGAAGCTGCGCAATGCACGGTCAAACATTCTAATTTGGCAACCATATAATACAGAGACAGAAACCTTTAAAACATTGATTATAAATGCAGTATGCAAATCCCTAACCCCTATCATCCCGTCTTTCAGAACTATTAGACCAAATATTGTCAATTCAATGGGTTAAGCAAGGCTGTTACTGTTTAGAGTCAGTTATATTAAATTCGAAAAAGCTATAAAAAATCCATCAGATCGATTCTACAAGTATTGCAACTAGACCGACCATATTTGGCTAGTCTAGGATTATTCTGGGATTTATTCTCACTTCTGTTAGAAAACAAAACCAACAAAAATACATTCTTTTTTTATTTTCACAGATTTAAAGGTCTGAATTGTGTTTGCAATTGTATTTGTCGTAAATAGCTGCAAAAGTCTCTCTCTTATTAGTATTTATTATTGCACTCGAATCTAATAGTTAGTATTTCATTTGTGCCTTCGTCACCGAGTTCATGCACTGATTCAAAAAGTTAGCCAGCATAGTCTTCAGTCAAATCAGGAACAAAAAACTTATCCTGGACTTCAGGGCTTCAGCCGACGATCCAGACATCGCCAGTCTCCTTGTCGAATGCGGTGGCGAAGTTTCTGAGGCGGCAGAGGCCGCTGCTGCTGTTGAAGCAATAGGAGGAGGAGCTGGCAGACCGGGCGCAGGAGGCGGCGCAATCGATCCGACTCTGCGCCTTGACGTCCCAGCCCAGGGAGCCGGCGAATTCGGCAGTGGCGACCAGCTTTGGAGCGACAGAGGTGGCGAACTTGCGAAAGCGAGTATTTTGCAAAGCTGAAATAGAATTTTTTAAGGGCATAGAGCTCACTTTTCTCTATTGTAGCTTATTAGTAAAAATCTAACACTTCTCGACATACTCACTCGATGAGTACACATTTTCATAGATGGACTTTTGCAAACGACCTCCGCAAATCTGGCTAGCATTCCCGTAGCAATTCGTGTTTCACTCGGACTCTGGCGCTGGACCCCAGGAGCCGTAGCTGAAGTCGCACGAGCAGAAGCCGTAATCCTGCACCGCAGTGAATCGGAAACCACCGTAGGTGCAGATTTCACTGCACAGCTCCACCTTCATAGCAAGTCCAACCATCCGGTTTCTCTGGAATACTTGACTCTGAATGAGGCAAATTCTGCGATGCTAGCAAGGCCCCCAATGTCTCTGTTTAGTGCGTCTTTGTCAACAAAGCAGCCAACATAGAAGGGAGTGGCTTTGCGCTGGCACAGTGACTCGGAAGCCGAACAAGCGTAACAACTTGCAGCATAGTCATTTGCGGCGACTGAGATGTGCTTAGCAGCTTGGCAGGACAAGTAATGTTGCTCACAAGTTCTTATAGATGCCAAATTGCATTGATAATAGGATCGCGTCTAAAACATCAATATTCATTGCTTTCATGGGCAATTCATGGGCCCCGACCTGGAGACACAAAAAGCGAATTGACGAAGTGTATAATGTTGATCAAGTTTGCATGCCTTCTCCAAATAAAATTGACCCAGGAAGAATGAGATACTGGCTAATGGACTCGAGAAAAATTCGAAAAAAGAGATAAAAAGTCAGGATATTGGCTTGGTTGTGCAAGTTCTAGTTGTCCTCGATGGCATACCGAGATGAGAGGTTGCGAAATGGAACGATGAACGAACAAAGTCGGGGGGTAGTAGCCTCATCAAAACAAGCTGATAAGCACGGTAAATTGATCAGATTGACTCAGCACTGC
The DNA here is from genome assembly GCA_002269645.1 of Macrostomum lignano. Lineage (NCBI taxonomy): Eukaryota > Metazoa > Platyhelminthes > Macrostomidae > Macrostomum > Macrostomum lignano. The sequence goes on from NIVC01003168.1 coordinate 14,158, forward strand.
CCAGAATGAGTAAACATAAGCTAAGCTAAGCTAAATTGATTTAGGGTAATCTGATGCGCGCTACCTTCAAGGTCAGCAACGTCATAAGTTGCTTTAGAGAGGGAAAGAGTAGAAGTATTGCTTTAACACACTTCGTAATTAAGTTTCCAAAGACTCTCCGAGTCTGGAGTCTGGGTTGCTGCAACTGCAGATAGAGAGTGTTGAATGCCTCCAGTGCCAGCTCATGAATCAGAATCCATCAGTCAGCTTCCATGTAACTAGGTGAGAAGCTGATCAAACTGGATTCTCAAGTTACTCCGCATCTTCTTTCATTTTTGCTTTACTTTGAAAATGCAACGATAGCCGTTTACCGTAGAATGAAAAAAGAAGGAAAATAAAAAAATCTATGATAAGAACCAATTAAAACTTTACTTGCAAATGTTTTTGCTTTCTAACCAAAATTTATTATCAATTTCAAGTAGTTGGTCTGACAGGATTCCAAAAAACACAATGGGAAATCGAGTCATCGAAATCGGGCTCCGAGGCTTCAGCCGATTATCCAGACATCGCCAGTCTCCTTGTCGAATGCGGTGGCAAAGTTGCTGAGGCGGCAGAGGCCGCTGCTGCTGTTGAAGCGATAGGAGGAGCAGCTGGCAGTCCGGGAGCAGGTGGCGGCGCAATCGATCCGGCTCTGTGTCTTGACGTCCCAGCCCAAGGAGCCGGCGAATTCGGCAGTGGTGACCAGCTTCGGGGCGGCAGAGGCGGCGAACTTTCGGAAACGATGTACCTTAGATCCTGAAAGTTGTTTTTTGCATTCGAGCTTTTTGGCAAATGTTTCATTCTCAGCTTTCTCGTGCTTTACGAGCTTAAGTTGTACATTTAACCTGGTCGAGTGGAATTTTGTACTTTTTTGATCCCGGATGCATGAACCAACTATTAGCTTTTAGTAAACCAGATCGGAATCCGAAAAAATTGTGCTCACCCGAGAAGGTACTCTTGTAGATCGAAGCCCGCAGCGAACCACCGCACACCTGACCATAATTACCAGAGCAAGGATTACTGCACTCGGCTTCCGGAGCGGAACCCCAGGAGCCGTAGCTGGAGTCGCACATGCATTCATTACTATTCTGCACTGCGGCGTATTGAAAGCCACCGTAAATGCAGATTTCGCTGCACAGATCCCCTGTCATGTCAAGTCTGGACACGATGCCTTGGCTTGTGTGTGAGACACTGTATATGCCAAGCTGGGCAACACCAACAAGTCCCAGCATGTCTCTGTCGGGTGGAAGTTTGTCAACGAAGCAGCCGACGTAGACCGGAGTGGCCTTGCGCTGGCACAGCGACTCGCCGGCCAGCAGAGCGACAGCCAGAACATTCGCTAGCACGGAGAGTCTGCTCAACATGGTTTGTAGAATAGGTGGGGGTGGTCGATTTTGCTGTCTGTGACTCTTTCTTGTATTGCCTAATGTAGACTTGATGGCGCCTGTCAAACTGTTTCATGACTTTATAGATCAGATCAGGCTAAGGCTTTCTGAAAGATTTCTTTCTCTATGCAGGAAGTTTGCCAGGCCGCATTGTCTGTGCGGTGGTCGCTGATGATTGATGCCGATGAGCTGAAACTGCGGAAGCAAACCGGATGGATTGAATGAGAGACAGAAGCTCACGGTTAAATTTGTCCTCTCAGTAAGAAGAAGGAAAAGCAAGTCGATAAAGCTGTCTTACAATCATCGATTGAATAGCAGTAAAAAAGAATAGGACTAATTTAGGAAAAGATTTGAACCAATCGCCTGGGAAATCAAGCTCCTCGGACTCGCTATTAACAACAATTACAATTTTTGGGCGAAGCAACAATATTCACGAGGCAGTGTATTTTAAGACATCACATGATCAGCACATAACCACACGCTTTACCTCGTTCGAGATTCGGGAAGTCGCCAACACAACAGTATCAATAGCACAGACAATTGTCAATGCCATATGAATGAATTATAGATCCGAACTCACTTTATATTACTCTATAGGATTTTAAGGGTGGCTAGAATAGAGCACAGCGGACTAGAATTCAGTACAGGTGGCTAGAGTAGAGCACAGATGGCTAGAGTAGAGTACCGGTGGCTAGAGTAGAGCACAGATGGCTAGAGTAGAGTACCGGTGGCTAGAGTAGAGCACAGATGGCTAGAGTAGAGCACAGGTGGCTAGAGTAGAGAACAGGGGGCTAGAGTAGAGTACAGGTGGCTAGAGTAGAGTACAGGTGGCTAGAGTAGAGCACAGGTGGCTAGAGTAGAGCACAGGTGGCTAGAGTAGAGAACAGGGGGCTAGAGTAGAGTACAGGTGGCTAGAGTAGAGCACAGGTGGCTAGAGTAGAGCACAGGTGGCTAGAGTAGAGCACAGGTGGCTAGAGTAGAGAACAGGGGGCTAGAGTAGAGCACAGAAAGAAAACTCGTAGACAAGTTTTTACTCATTAACTATGTCTGCAGTACTTGAACTGGTTTCAGATTCGTTTCTCGCCAAGCTAAAGCCAGTTGCCAAAGTTCAAGTTGCAATCCAGACGTCGCCGGTCTCATTCGCCAAAGCGACGGCGAAGTTGCTGAGGCGGCAGAGGCCGCTGCTGCTGTTGAAGCGATAGGAAGAGCAGCTGGCAGTCCGGGCGCAGGAGGCTGCGCACTGCATCCGGCTCTGCGTCTTGACGTCCCAGCCCAGGGAGCCGGCGAATTTGGCAGTGGTGACCAGCGGAGGGGAGGCAGAGGCGGCGAGCTTGCTAAATTCACGGCCATGGAAGTCTGCAACAAATACATAACCAGTTTTTCAAATTAATTACAAGAGTTGTACTTTTACTTCTGCATCGGAAAAATTGCTTTAGTCGCTGCCACTTAATCTTTTTGGGAATTTTTTGGGAAAAAGGATAAAAAATACTGGAATTTCCTCTCACTTGATGGGTACACATTCTCGTAGATTGAGTTCCTGTACGCTCCACCGCACATCTGCTTAACGTTCCCGAGGCAGTGCTGGTTACACTCAGTCTCTGGCGCGGGACCCAGGAGCCGTAGCTGGAGTCGCACGAGCAGGTGGCATAATTCTGTAGGGCGGCGAACCGGAAGCCGCCGTGGGTACAAATTTTGCTGCACAGCTCAGCTGTCATGTCGGACCTGGACAGAATTCCCTGCGTGATGTAGGTGACGCTGAATGGGCCGAGCTGGGCGATGCCAACGAGGCCCTACATGTCTCTGTTTGGCGGAGCTTTGTCTCTGAAGCAGCCCGCGTAGACCGGAGTGACTTTGCGCTGGCACAGCGACTTGGAGACCAGCAGAGCCACCACTAAAGCAGCCGTTGCTGCAGAGAGTCTGGGACGCATGGAATGCGGTTGTTGTCACTTGCGCGACCGTAAAATTTCAGGTCACTATCGCAGTAAAGAGGGTTTAGACTGTCTGAGTCTCTTGTTTTTCTGATTGAGTGGGATAAAGGCAGCACTTCATAGTTCGTTTTATACTTTTTTCCTGGCTTCTTTCGATGTTAAGAATAATAGACGGCAGCGGTGTGTTGTAGCCAGCAGTCAATAGAATCCCGTGTTTTAAACTAGTGGGTTCACGAGTAACTTTATTGATTGATAGAATCGAATTCAATGCTGCTGATAGACATGCTAGAAACATGCCATGAGAATTATCTGCAGTCCTGGTATCATTTGGTATCTTTCCCAAGGGTATTCAGTGACAGAACAGGCAAAAAATTCCACCCTAGAGGTTCAAATTTCTCCATTTTCCAGTAGATTTCGTGAAACAATACGTTGAAAAGTGCCAGCATTTCAGCAAAGTTCGTCTATCCTTCGAAAAAAATTGTCCACCTCCATCCTTCAGTCTGCCGCGACCGATTCTGATTGCATTCTGATTGGCATTGCATGCTCTGCGAGAGTATTTCATGCACAGTTTGGTTAATTTCAAAGTGATTCCCTGAATAGTATCTGGTTAAAAATCTTGTCGATAAAATTTAGTCATACGAGTAACAAGCAATTTAATTTTTTGATAAAAAATCTCATTTAGGGAAGCAACCGTTGAATTCCATGGAGATTGGGTGTCTTACCACACACTAAACAGTAGAAAAATAGCTAAGCCAAAATAGCTAACTTCATATTGAAGTTAGACATACCTGTCTGTCGCTGAAAATAAGGTGAGAGTCTCAAAGTCAGACTCGAAACATTACTGAGAAGGCGCCACTCACACTACTGGAAAAACAATATTTTAAAAGTCGCTCGTAGTCATCGTTTAGAACAGCAGTTCGCAGCACAAAAGTCAAGAAACGTAACGAACAGGAACGGCACCAGCGTATCTAAGGATGTCTAGAAGGAGCCACAGAGGTATAGGAGGATCCGTCCGGTTTTTGTGCCGAGGTACATCGTCATGTTAGCGTAAATCAGCTAATGGGAGTACCTGACGGGAGTACGGCCTTTTCAAGGTGGGTGGACATCCAGTCTATGTCGCCGATGAAGGCACCCACTGTTATTAATGCCCTTCGCAGAACCTTCGAATACATTGGATTACCGAGAAATCTACGAGTAGTTTTAGACAAAGATGGCACTTTTTTTCTGAAGAGTTCAAACATTGATTATACGCTTACCTCTTCAGGAAACCATCAGTTCAATGGTTCATCAGTTCAACCCAAGTTCTACTTATAAACAGCATCAAAACTATCCTTTGATTCTGCTACAAAATACCCTTTTAAGTTATTTATAAGCTCAAAACTTGTGCCGTCAATGGTAGGTTCAGTGTTCTTCTGTTCTATTCGTACATATTGCTTACATTTATATCTAGCTCAGACGGCTAGCAACAAAGACAAAGACAAAAGAAGTAGAGAGTACTGTACACTACAAGTACTGTAAGTACTCTCAGTTACATTTACCAATTTAAGTTTCAGCTTTCTTAACAGACTATTGTCCAGCATCTAAGTAGTGCAAAACGAAAAATTCCTACTCGTATGCTTTTCTCAACAGAAAACTGTAAAGTACATTTTGTGTCCCCAACAAAAGAAAAAACGGACTGGGATTCTAACAGAACAAACTTATCATTTTTCAAGGGTGCCGAGGTGAGACTGGGCCAGCTTCTTTCGAACACCCCGACCGGATGCTTTTCATTACATCCCATAGTCTCTGTAAGTTTTCATATCAAATACTGAATTTTAATGCCATGCACCGGCTGCCTGAAATGTGGGAAGACAGAAGTAGACTTAGTTAGTTAGTTAGTTAGTTAGTTAGTTAGTTATAGTTGGTTGGTCAGTTAGTTAGTTAGTTAGTTAGTTAGTTATAGTTGGTTGGTCAGTTAGTTAGTTAGTTAGTTAGTTAGTTAGTTAGTTAGTTAGTTAGTCAGTCAGTCAGTCAGTTAGTTAGTTAGTTAGTTAGTTAGTTAGTTAGTTAGTTAGTTAGTTAGTTAGTTAGTTAGTTAGTTAGTTAGTTAGTTAGTTAGTTAGTTAGTTAGTTAGTTAGTTAGTTAGTTAGTTAGTTAGTTAGTTAGTTAGTTAGTTAGTTAGTTAGTTAGTTAGTTAGTTAGTTAGTTAGTTAGTTAGTTAGTTAGTTAGTTAGTTAGTTAGTTAGTTAGTTAGTTAGTTAGTTAGTTAGTTAGTTAGTTAGTTAGTTAGTTAGTTAGTTAGTTAGTTAGTTAGTTAGTTAGTTAGTTAGTTAGTTAGTTAGTTAGTTAGTTAGTTAGTTAGTTAGTTAGTTAGTTAGTTAGTTAGTTAGTTAGTTAGTTAGTTAGTTAGTTAGTTAGTTAGTTAGTTAGTTAGTTAGTTAGTTAGTTAGTTAGTTAGTTAGTTAGTTAGTTAGTTAGTTAGTTAGTTAGTTAGTTAGTTAGTTAGTTAGTTAGTTAGTTAGTTAGTTAGTTAGTTAGTTAGTTAGTTAGTTAGTTAGTTAGTTAGTTAGTTAGTTAGTTAGTTAGTTAGTTAGTTAGTTAGTTAGTTAGATAGTTAGTTAGTCAGTTAGTTAGTTAGTTAGTTAGTTAGTTAGTCAGTTAGTTAGTTAGTTAGTTAGTTAGTTAGTTAGTTAGTTAGTTAGTTAGTTAGTTAGTTAGTCAGTTAGTTATATAGTTAGTTAGTTGGTCAGTTAGTTAGTTAGTTAGTTAGTTAGTTAGTTAGTTAGTTAGTTAGTTAGTTAGTTAGTTAGTTAGTTAGTTAGTTAGTTAGTTAGTTGGTTAGTTAGTTAGTTAGTTAGTTAGTTGGTTAGTTAGTTAGTTAGTTAGTTAGTTAGTTAGTTAGTTAAGGGAGAGGCAAATTTAGAGAGAACAGAGAAAACATAATTGATATTGATGGAAGCTGCCATTCAGGCACTCGAGTGCAGTCATTCGAGCAAATTTTAATGGATTTTGCGATTTTAATTTAATCAAAAAATCGCACTGCTGTCGAATCTTGACTTTTCATTTATTAAAGATAAATTCTTCTTCTCTGTTGAAGAATTCTTCTTCTTTTATTGCTTCTCATGCAGCAATAAAACAGGTGATGATAAAAATTGAATTAAAAATCTGTCTTCTCAGTCCCATTGTGAACCCGGCCTGGATTTCAGTTCCCAATCTCAGCCAGGCATTCAGGCGCTGCCAAGTGAAGTGCATTGAGCGAGATGAGGATGCCAGATATTGGGTGTCGCTGACTGTGCTCAAGGTTCTGCACCGCCTGCTGATTTACGACGCGACTACGACGACGAGCCTACAATATCGACGCTCTGTCGATATCAACTTTAATATCCACTTTTCTAGCTCTCCGAAGATCTGCATTAAAAAACTGGCGCTACCGGAGAGATTGGGAATGGATCGAGGGACTCGACGTCATCACGCCGATCAAGGTGGCCAACTGGGAGATCTGGAGTCAGCATTAACTGTGCTGGGTAACTGCGTCTTCGGCGGCTGCGTGTGATGATGTGATAGCGGGCGTGGTCGCGCACTGACGGTGGTAGAGAAGAACTGAGAGTTATGCTATGGCTCTTTATAAATATATTTTCCCGAAGGATAACTTTCTTTTCAAGAGTTTTTTATTTTGACGCAAAAATCACAATACAGAAAGAATTTGCATGTATTCGACATGCAGAAGCATCTGAAAAGCATGTGAATTAAAACAAAGTGACTTTGAAACCCTAAATTTGGAAGTTACTGTTGATTTTGAGAACAGGATAGGAAATGCTCTGAAATGATAGACTGAAGCTGTTCTGCTTTTGCTTTTAGGATGGCCTGCATGGGATATCTCGGCTACATGACCATTCCGGTGCTACATGTGACTGTGACCCTTTTTAAAGAGGATCCACTTACGTTCACTTGAGTTCACTGAGTAATGGAGAAATGGAGATGGAGTAACGAGGCATAGCGACAAGGTTAACAATAAACTGAAGGATTAGCACTATTACCTGATGACCCATGGGTTAAACCCTGTCTGGCCTCTTATAGATATATTTTAGCAGGGCTACAATACTTTGTAGCTTTAGCAAATTAGGCAAATTGTAGTATTGTAGCTTAGCTACAAGCTAAAGCTACAATACTTTGAGTGAATGGGGTGACTCAGTCTCTTTTGGGAGGCTGGGAAATGTATGAGTTTTCCCTTAGTCTTTGACGGAATTAAATTTTCCATAACATAAGCAGAGCTTACCATTAGCCGTCAGAAAAGCAATAAGTTTTGCATGTGGCCATAGATTAAAAAACAGGGAAAAGTGTTGTGCATAGGACAAGATATCAGGTACTTGTAGCTATTCATTGTCTCGTATTAATTAATATAAAAGAAAGGCTTTTGGGACTAGCCGCAATGCCTCATCAATTGTGTCGCGATGAATAGCCCGGGTACAAAGCTGTCGAAAAAAAAGATGGAAAAGACACGCATGGTGGGAAGGACCATTAGTAGTGTTAAAGTCTTAGTAGTCCTTTTCATGGTGAAGTCATCTGACTTTTTTTTACCATTCTGATTGATTGTTCAAAGCAATTTCCGCAGCTGCATCACGAATACAGATAGAATTGCTGTATTTTTTCCTCTGGACTACGAACTCAAGTAAAAATATGAGAATACGATGCATAATTTTGTATGCAAAACTAGCTTTGTAGTTTGTAACCAAGCTTTGGGAATGCAAGTTTGCAATGAGTAGAATTACTAAGAGGATTAGGATCATTAAAAAATCTTTCACTCATTGAAGACAACTCGCCAAAATGTGTCTATTGCGAGTTGTTTCTGTTGAAGAGGAATTGCACAGGAGTACTTGTTGCTTGCCTACATGTATTTCCATGCTTTGTTGTTGATTCGTCAGTAAACAGCATTTGTTGAATTAAAAACTTCTGCAAGAGCATTTGGAAAAAAGAGAAATTTGTTTCAAAAAAATATTTTCTTTCTAGATTAAAAAGCCCACGAAGCTTTCTGTCGGCAGTTTCGGGAACTATGCATCACACTCACACATCTGGTAGAGCAGCTAGCAAATTCTGAAGCTTTCTGTCGGCAGTTTCGGGAACTATGCATCACACTCACACATCTGGTAGAGCAGCTAGCAAATTCTGAAGCTTTCTGTCGGCAGTTTCGGGAACTATGCATCACACTCACACATCTGGTAGAGCAGCTAGCAAATTCTGAAGCTTTCTGTCGGCAGTTTCGGAAACTATGCATCACACTCACACATCTGGTAGAGCAGCTAGCAAATTCCGAAGCTTTCTGTCGGCAGTTTCGGGAACTATGCATCACACTCACACATCTGGTAGAGCAGCTAGCAAATTCTGAAGCTTTCTGTCGGCAGTTTCGGGAACTATGCATCACACTCACACATCTGGTAGAGCAGCTAGCAAATTCTGAAGCTTTCTGTCGGCAGTTTCGGAAACTATGCATCACACTCACACATCTGGTAGAGCAGCTAGCAAATTCTGAAGCTTTCTGTCGGCAGTTTCGGGAACTATGCATCACACTCACACATCTGGTAGAGCAGCTAGCAAATTCTGAAGCTTTCTGTCGGCAGTTTCGGGAACTATGCATCACACTCACACATCTGGTAGAGCAGCTAGCAAATTCTGAAGCTTTCTGTCGGCAGTTTCGGGAACTATGCATCACACTCACACATCTGGTAGAGCAGCTAGCAAATTCTGAAGCTTTCTGTCGGCAGTTTCGGGAACTATGCATCACACTCACACATCTGGTAAAGCAGCTAGCAAATTCTGAAGCTTTCTGTCGGCAGTTTCGGGAACTATGCATCACACTCACACATCTGGTAGAGCAGCTAGCAAATTCTGAAGCTTTCTGTCGGCAGTTTCGGGAACTATGCATCACACTCACACATCTGGTAGAGCAGCTAGCAAATTCTGAAGCTTTCTGTCGGCAGTTTCGGGAACTATGCATCACACTCACACATCTGGTAGAGCAGCTAGCAAATTCTGAAGCTTTCTGTCGGCAGTTTCGGGAACTATGCATCACACTCACACATCTGGTAGAGCAGCTAGCAAATTCTGAAGCTTTCTGTCGGCAGTTTCGGGAACTATGCATCACACTCACACATCTGGTAGAGCAGCTAGCAAATTCCGAAGCTTTCTGTCGGCAGTTTCGGGAACTATGCATCACACTCACACATCTGGTAGAGCAGCTAGCAAATTCTGAAGCTTTCTGTCGGCAGTTTCGGGAACTATGCATCACACTCACACATCTGGTAGAGCAGCTAGCAAATTCTGAAGCTTTCTGTCGGCAGTTTCGGGAACCATGCATCACACTCACACATCTGGTAGAGCAGCTAGCAAATTCTGAAGCTTTCTGTCGGCAGTTTCGGGAACTATGCATCACACTCACACATCTGGTAGAGCAGCTAGCAAATTCTGAAGCTTTCTGTCGGCAGTTTCGGGAACTATGCATCACACTCACACATCTGGTAAAGCAGCTAGCAAATTCTGAAGCTTTCTGTCGGCAGTTTCGGGAACTATGCATCACACTCACACATCTGGTAGAGCAGCTAGCAAATTCTGAAGCTTTCTGTCGGCAGTTTCGGGAACTATGCATCACACTCACACATCTGGTAGAGCAGCTAGCAAATTCTGAAGCTTTCTGTCGGCAGTTTCGGGAACTATGCATCACACTCACACATCTGGTAAAGCAGCTAGCAAATTCTGAAGCTTTCTGTCGGCAGTTTCGGGAACTATGCATCACACTCACACATCTGGTAGAGCAGCTAGCAAATTCTGAAGCTTTCTGTCGGCAGTTTCGGGAACTATGCATCACACTCACACATCTGGTAGAGCAGCTAGCAAATTCTGAAGCTTTCTGTCGGCAGTTTCGGGAACTATGCATCACACTCACACATCTGGTAGAGCAGCTAGCAAATTCTGAAGCTTTCTGTCGGCAGTTTCGGAAACTATGCATCACACTCACACATCTGGTAGAGCAGCTAGCAAATTCTGAAGCTTTCTGTCGGCAGTTTCGGGAACTATGCATCACACTCACACATCTGGTAGAGCAGCTAGCAAATTCTGAAGCTTTCTGTCGGCAGTTTCGGGAACTATGCATCACACTCACACATCTGGTAGAGCAGCTAGCAAATTCTGAAGCTTTCTGTCGGCAGTTTCGGGAACTATGCATCACACTCACACATCTGGTAGAGCAGCTAGCAAATTCTGAAGCTTTCTGTCGGCAGTTTCGGGAACTATGCATCACACTCACACATCTGGTAGAGCAGCTAGCAAATTCTGAAGCTTTCTGTCGGCAGTTTCGGGAACTATGCATCACACTCACACATCTGGTAGAGCAGCTAGCAAATTCCGAAGCTTTCTGTCGGCAGTTTCGGGAACTATGCATCACACTCACACATCTGGTAGAGCAGCTAGCAAATTCTGAAGCTTTCTGTCGGCAGTTTCGGGAACTATGCATCACACTCACACATCTGGTAGAGCAGCTAGCAAATTCTGAAGCTTTCTGTCGGCAGTTTCGGGAACTATGCATCACACTCACACATCTGGTAAAGCAGCTAGCAAATTCTGAAGCTTTCTGTCGGCAGTTTCGGGAACTATGCATCACACTCACACATCTGGTAAAGCAGCTAGCAAATTCTGAAGCTTTCTGTCGGCAGTTTCGGGAACTATGCATCACACTCACACATCTGGTAAAGCAGCTAGCAAATTCTGAAGCTTTTTTGTCGACAGTTTCGGGAACTATGCATCACACTCACACATCTGGTAGAGCAGCTAGCAAATTCTGAAGCTTTCGATCCTAAGCAGACATTGTCAGTGGTTCTTTTTTATTTTAAATGAAAGAGTGAATAAAAGCATACTCATATATTCGAGTTGAAAAATATACGCATTGAAACACTAAAAATTAATTCAATCATGGTATTTGCAGTTTTTCGATGTGGTCAGCCCTAGGTGCTCTCATATATCTCCGAAATTTCATATTTCCGAAATTTCATATCTCCGAAATTTCATATGTCCGACAGCATCTTTTTCATATTTCCCACACTTCATATCTCTGTTATAAGTGAATTTAAAGAAGCTTAACGTCACATTCTATTTTGATTTGCTCATTATTAGCGAGTTCGTTATTCAGAAACTTGCTGATGTGAAACGAGTATTGCATGTAGTAATTGGGATAAACATTGGCTCAAAAAATCCTTAGAAGCTTAGGACGACAATCTTTGTCAAACATCAAACTTGCATCAAACTGCGACTGCCATGTCCGACAGCGCTGACGATTTTAGCTCTTAGGGCAAGGTATCAGATGTAATAATCCGTAATTATGGTTCACTTTCACCGTCTGTCAAATATCGTGAAGCGCCGTTTATTTAGGTGTTGTTTAGACAAAGCAGCTCTCGAGACTGGCCTTAGTTGGCGATCCAGACGTTGCTGAAGTTTCCACTCGCCGGGATGGCGGTGAACCGGCTGATCCGGCACAGCCTTCCGCTGCTGTTGAACCGGTAGGCCAGGCAGTCCCACTGAGCAGCCAGACGGCAGATGGTCGCGCACTGGATCAGATCAATAGCCGGCAGGCTCAGTTCGGCTACTCCTTTGAAGTTGGCATCGAGAACTAGCAGCGGGACGGTGGCGGCGGCGACTCGGCGAAACCGACGGCAGTCGCTGAGCTGCAAGCCATCTATAGGGTTTTGGATGGCAAATTTCACTGTTGATTTGCTGAACCTGATGAGTCCTCATCAGTCCCTGATGAACGATTAAAGTCAAGTTCGGTTTCCTTGACTTTACATTCAAATGAATGCTGGGTGCAAACCAGATGACTTAATTAACATTTCTTTCCTAAACCGGAACGGAATCTGATGGTTGCGGACTCAGTCTAACATAAAATTCGAGCTCTAATTTACAACTATTTGCCTATTTTGACTGTGTTGTAGAATAGGAAATTAAGATTTATCATAGAGCATTTGTGCAGAAACTTCAACTGAACAAGAACTATGGTTCCCTGATTCGCACCTGCCCATTGGACTGTACCTGAGTACACGTTCTCATAAACGGAGTTGCGGAATTGGCCACCACAGGTTTGAGACACATTGCCCATGCAGGCCATGTTGCACTCCAGCTCGCTTACTTTGCCAAGCGAACCGAACTGCCAGTCGCAGCTGCACTCCTTGCTGTATTGCAGGGCAAAGTACCGGAAACCGCCGATGGCGCAGACCCGGCTGCACAGCTCCACCGTCAGAGACGGGCTGGACAGAATTCCCTTCTCCGTGTGATTGATGCCGAATTGACCAAGTCTGGCAATTCCAACCAGACCTACGATGTCTCTATTTGGCATGGCCGCATCCGCGTAGCAACCAACATAGCTGAGTGCGGCTACAGTTCGCTGGGCCAGCGACGGAGCGACTAGCAGAGCTGCAGCAACCGCGACAAGCTGCAGGCGAATCGCCATCTTGGACTGTTTTGGAAAATCCTGCAGCAGTTGCGTCTGAGCAAAGACATGATAGAAAAATTGAAAGCTGCTTAACAAGCCGGCAGGATTAACTCACCAGAAGGCAATTGGTCCACCGTCTCTCTTGCTTTGGATTGGAGGAAGGAAAATACTTGTAAAAACTGACTGCCGTTGTTCCAGCTTTCAAAAACTGACTGCAATGATTTCTGTTTGAGAGCACATGGAGAGTGCAAAAAATAAATAGCAGATCATGATTGAAACCTACTTCTACATTTAGCTTACTTTGCAAGAAGAAAAAATACTGAAATATCTAAAATATCGAACTACTGAAATATCGACAACTATATTCAGCAAAGAAAAAGTTCAACCAGAGAAAACCCGAGACGCGGGGGCGCCCGCATGCCTGTTTTTGTCTTCCCAGTGTAGAAAGCTTTGTATTTTCTACTTTGCAGGATTCAAATGGCATGTCTAGTCGATAAAAACCCCGTTTGAGATTAAGTAAAGCAAAGTCTTTAGGGGGGTTCTATTCGTGCAGTCCATGAGGTACTCAATTGATGGCTGCCTAAACTCCGACGCCATGAGGCTTTGGACGGGTGCCAAAACTAATTAGCCACTATAACTAACTCCGCAAGCATCGCGTACTTATCATCTGCAATAAGTTCCGTTTGAGAGCGATAACGTTTAAGTCTAATTTATGTCAGCTTCACGCCAAAAGGGATGGAACAAGGGAAACATATATGTTAAATATCGAGATTCAAAAAAACTAATTCCCGGTTCAGATTAGCATTCCCGGTTGCCTGCACAGAGACTCTGAGTAATTTAGGCTTTTACGCTACAAGGATTTCAAACTATGCAGTGCCCTTTGTTGCCTGTAAACTCTGTCTTCTATCTAACTAGTGCTCGATCGCCTGAACCGAAAAATCTTTTTTAAACTTCAGAGCCTTTGATTGGGAGGTAGCAGAGCAGCTCAGCGGGAAGCGCGTCGGACTCTTGCGTCACGACACCCTGGTTCGCCTTGCGTCACGACACCTGGTTCGTTTTGCGTCACGACACCTGGTTCGTCTTGCGTCACGACCCCCTGGTTCGCCTTGCGTCACGACCCCTGGTTTGTCTTGCGTCACGACCCCTGGTTTGTCTTGCGTCACGACCCCTGGTTCGTCTTGCGTCACGACCCCCTGGTTCGCCTTGCGTCACGACCCCTGGTTCGTCTTGCGTCACGACCCCCTGGTTCGCCTTGCGTCACGACCCCTGGTTCGCCTTGCGTCACGACCCCTGGTTCGTCTTGCGTCACGACCCCTGGTTCGTCTTGCGTCACGACACCTGGTTCGTCTTGCGTCACGACCCCTGGTTCGTCTTGCGTCACGACACCTGGTTCGTCTTGCGTCACGACCCCTGGTTCGTCTTGCGTCACGACACCTGGTTCGTCTTGCGTCACGACCCCTGGTTCGTCTTGCGTCACGACCCCCTGGTTCGCCTTGCGTCACGACCCCTGGTTCGTCTTGCGTCACGACCCCTGGTTCGTCTTGCGTCACGACACCTGGTTCGTCTTGCGTCACGACCCCTGGTTCGTCTTGCGTCACGACCCCTGGTTCGTCTTGCGTCACGACCCCTGGTTCGTCTTGCGTCACGACCCCTGGTTCGTCTTGCGTCACGACCCCTGGTTCGAATCCGTGCGCAAACACATTCATTTGGGGCTTGTGTAAATGCACATAAATTGGCACACCCATGGGACAACCCCTCAAAGCAGAGAGTGTACATTTCTGACGATTAGACAGTCAGGACCGCAGTACACCCTGTGTGAGCGTGTGTACGAGTGCGTGCCTGCATACAGTATTGGTGCGCTTGTATGTCCCCAGGAGTCAGCGAAATGGGCAGAATTGCAAATATGCATAAGCATTGAATGCACTATATAATACACACAGCGCCTTTCATTGGCAGAATATTTTATGCTGCTAATGTCAATAATATCGATACCAGCTCAGAAATCCTACAACCCCAAGTTTGAGATCTTCGTCCTAATGGCGCCACCCAGCTAATAAAAGCCGTGGAGTATTGGGCTCGAAATAATTAAATTGTCATAAAGCTGAACAAAATTATAGTTTATTGGATTCAAAATGATCAGATCACCGCAAATAGAAGTGTTTTTATGTCAAAATATCAAAACACACGAATTCTATTGTATTTTTCTCATTAATAATGACTGTAATTTTTGTACAAGCAAGCGTGGGTTTGCGATAAAGAAAATCGAGTAAAATAGCAACTCTAACCGGACTCGAAGAAATTTGGAAAAATGTTATGAAATATACAGCTAGCTAAATATCATTTATGAGAAATGCGAAAATTAAAGAAAAAATGAAGCATCGTTACATCACAATTGTATATTGTCAGCCCTACTTTGCAAGCAGGAATGGGAGTTTCCGAGGGAGCTCGAGGCTTCCCAGTTCTGCCCAACAAGGAGTCATATACCATTAGTATTCCATTTTGCGGCCCAGTTGGCACTGCAAGCCTTCAATTCAACCATAGATACGGAAATCAGACTGGCGAGACTGAAAATCCTCTGTCTATGGTCGACACTCGCTGGCATAGCGGAGTTCAATCCAATCCTTGGGGCAACAATTTGATCATTCTATGATTTCAATGCACATTTTTACTGTCATGGTAACTTGTTTTTAGCTTGATGGTCATTGGCTACGAGAGTGGCGAATCCTTGTCCTACAGAGCTGGTTGCAGAAGAAGCGAATTTTGTTTCAACACAGGATATCTAACGTTATATGATTAGAATGATCAAATTGATGCCCCAATGATTAAATTGAACTCCGCTATGCCAGCGAGTGTCGACCATAGACAGAAAATCCTCAGTCTCGCCAGTCCGATTTCCGTATCTATGATTAAATTGAAAGCTTGCAGTACCAACTAGGCCGCAAAAAGGAATATCAGTTACTATTTTTTCAATTCGCAAAATAAGGAGTTTTGGCCATTGACATTTTTTAGATTTTATTCTTTCTTTCTTTGTCTAGAGTGCTGGTGTGCTTATGTAGGGGCTCCGCCCATACACCCCCGCAAGGGGGCTCAGCGCCACCTTGACCCCGCTTTCTTCTGACTTTGCCATATACATTTTCAGCGGGCCGTGAAACCGACTGAATGCATTGGAGTAAATGGGATTTTACCATAGACAGTCTCAACGGGCCGTGAAACGCGGTTTCACGCCCGCTAACTATAACACTAGTATGGATGGGCCGCATCGGGCAGAAACGGGCTAACACTACTCGGCGCTACGCGCCTCGGCGTTATAGCTCATTTCTGCCCTCTGCAGCCCATCAATATGCATTATTAAGCAGCACTAAGCTTTACTTTTAAAATATACAAGTTGTAGAAACATTGTATGCATACGATTTTTTTTACTTATTGAAGTCGGCCATAGATTATTGCAGCGGGCGGGATCCCGTGCGTTTCACCGCGTTTCAGCACGCCTAGGCTAACTATAATTGTATTATTAGTAGGCTTTTTACCATAGATATTTGCCGCTGCTAGATGGGGTGCGGGGCAAGAACGTCCGTTAGGGGGTTGGGGGGGGGGAAGCCCCACATTCTAACCATAGACAATCGGGCACGCCTAAAGACTCACTGGCTTAAACTTTTAAATACTTAAAGCTTAAACGAATAGAAACAAAAATGGAGAAAAAACATGAGCTAGTATTTACACGCTTTACAGGATGAAGGTTAACTACTTAAAGTAGCCGAAAGAGAACATGAGTATAAAAATAATTATATATATGCATATTTTTCGAACCGTAGAGTCTAATAATATTTAGATCCGTAGTTCTAGAGTTGTATCACAAAATATAGCAGCGATGCGCATTCAGACTACTGCTGAAAAAACGTATCCGTCGGTTTTATTGTATAAGAATTATCAATGGCTGCAAGGTGTGGCAAATATTTTTTGGCTAATTGTGCCTGTCAGTTTCACAGTTATTGTTTTTGTACTGCGGGTATTAACACCAGCCGAAATAAGCAGTTATATCTATCATACTTGAGGCTGAAATTGCAGAATTGCAGACAATTAGAAATCCAAAAAGTAACTGTTAAGCTCTTAAATACATATATCAGACTGACACCTTTAAAGCCTTTAAATGCACACCACTCACCAAATTTAAGGCGTCAGTCTCAAGCTTTCCTATCATCCGAGTCCCAGCCATTATCTTTAATCAGGTGCGCCAGCTCGATAATGTATTTTCCCTCTTTGTAGCGCTGCGAGCTCTCAAAGGCGCGCTCGTATTTCCAGCCTAGTACGGTTCGACAGCCGTGACAGTAAATGTCCGCCACGCTGTGCAAGCCAGTGAGCAGCAGCCGCTCCTCCGCTGGACCAACAATCACGTTCACTACGCGATCGAATAGGTAGGCCCTGCCCTGGCTGCCCTGTGGGTCGGAGAGATTGGCTGCTCTGACTAAACAGTGTCTGAATTTAATAGGCTAGCTCCTATACAAGGACTGCTGGAATGCTTAGTCGGGGAAGGAAGTGAGGTGGCTGGCTGGACTGGAGATGCGGGAAGGGAAGGGAGTTGGATGGCTGGCTGGATTGGAGATACGGGGGAGTGGGGTGGCTGGCTGGACTGGAGATGCGGGGAAGGGAAGGGAGTGGGGTGGCTGGCTGGACTGGAGATGCGGGGAAGGGAAGGGAGTGGGGTGGCTGGCTGGACTGGAGATGCGGGAAGGGAAGGGAGTGGGGTGGCTGGCTGGACTGGAGATGCGGGTAAGAGAAGGGAGTGGGGTGGCTGGCTGGACTGGGATGCGGGTAAGGGAAGGGAGTGGGGTGGCTGGCTGGACTGGGATGCGGGGAAGGGGAGTGGGGTGGCTGGCTGGACTGGAGATGCGGGGAAGGGAAGGGAGTGGGGTGGCTGGCTGGACTGGACTGGAGATGCGGGGAAGGGAAGGGAGTGGGGTGGCTGGCTGGACTGGAGATGCGGGGAAGGGAAGGGAGTGGGGTGGCTGGCTGGACTGGAGATGCGGGGAAGGGAAGGGAGTGGGGTGGCTGGCTGGACTGGAGATGCGGGGAAGGGAAGGAAGTGGGGTGGCTAGTTTGGATGGAAAGATTTAATGTGCCAGTGTTCACAAGTAAGCAAGCCCAGCCAGCCACTATGAAAGAGTTGCTAATAATTCAGCAAGCCTTACATGAAAACTCTTGCTAATTAGGTCAGCATGAGCAGCCAGGTGAGCTCGGCAGTGCATGCAGGCATAGGTGCGCTCGCAATCGCCATTGGGCGACAACTGGTCAACACCACTGACACTGCTGCAGACTTGACCATTGCCACTGTTATTGCCTATGTCAAGATAAACTTGAAATGTCCTGCCCATTGACAGAGTGTAATACAATATGCAGTCCAGAACAAGATGAGACTCAACTGATGAAACACTGGACTAAGTGCACACCTGGTCTTCCAGGTAGATATACACATGCATTATAAAAAAACCAATGAAATTTTCTTTAATAGATGAACAATAGGCAACATTCAGTTAGTACATGCATAATGTGAATAAAATTCTTATTAAAACCTGCTTCAATAGGTTTTTGGTTATTAAAAAATTGAAGATATTTTTGACTATAGAGAAATTTAAACCCAACTATAATTATATTAATAATTGACTATTTTTGCTGTACTAGAATTGAGCAATCTAGGCACACAAAATTCAAGAACACAGGCAAACTTTTTGCTGCATACCTTCTTAAACAAGCATCAAATTGTCAACACTCGACCATTAAGACACTAAACCATTCTATTAGAAGGTCTTATTGTTTTTTTATAAATGCAAAAAAATATAAATAAATTATCAAAGGGATTGTCCATTTTGTTATTTTTGTTTTTAAATAGCTGATTAAATATTTGTTAGAGGCTAAGATTAAACTAAACTAATTATTATATTGAATATTTGGCTTATTATACTACTAGCATCAAAATTATTTTCTATAATTTATCTATAATTTCTATTTTCTATATATTAATATTTACCAATTGACTATCATATTTAGCAATTATTATAATTAGATGTATCAACTTCTATACTTAAAATTTCTAAATATTAACTCTTTTATAACAAAATCATAAATATATAACTATCATCCCTTTTACTCATAGTTATATTACTGTCTTTCTAGATCAAGGTAGATCCAAGGGGCCATGGACCCTACTTAGCTAGGGCCAAAACATTTAAACCATATATTTACATTATTATTTTTTTTACCTAATATATGTATCACTATTAAAATGACTTAGTAATTTTAATATAGATATAGATTGGTCCCTTTCCTTAATTTTGTCTCTAAATTTCCAAAACTAATTAAAAGTCTAATTTTGTCTTGAAACAAGTGCTCTTACAAGCCCATGAATAGGCCCAAAGTTTAGGTGCACAAGACGAACATATGATATTACTCAGACTACTTATACGATGCTACAAAATCCGAACAACTTGGGCCGGAATAAAAATTTGAGTGATCGCGGCTTTCAAATTAGTGCTATTTTGGTTGCTGCTCCAACTTGATTAAAACACATGCTTTGAAGGTAAAAATCCAAATGAGTTTGAGTAGGCCTAATTGGTCCAGGAGTGAAAATTGAAATGCAAAGCACCACGCTGTCGTTGGCAAGACGTATGTATCCTATTCAATAAAGAAGTAATATATATATAGAGTCCGTTGTTTTAGATCGATTGGAGATCTTGCGTAGCTGGCGAATACCACTTACATTATTGTATCTCTGGAATTGCATTAGCTATTGATCCTTTTGATATGCACAAAATTATTAAGCGAATGCGTTTTAGCTATAGCCAATGCGGGTTAGTCGACGCGGCCGGAATTTTGTAACAGGAATTAAAAAATAAGATACATGCATGTATTTGCCAACAACCAAAGGAGGAATGGGCCGGTGCCCTGCTGGGGATCTTACGCGATCAAGAGTAAAAACTGGAACGAGGGGCGATTTCGGACATACGAGCGTAGACATAAAACGATGCCCCGGCCCTTCTAACTTGAATACCAATTTATGCACAACACGTCGAATTAATGTAAGTATCTTTCGTAGCTACATGCCTCTCCGAGTTGCAGCTTGTCTGCAATCACCGCCACACGTGGCTTGTGTATGGCCAATAGCAAAACCTTTAGAAAGTCGCATCATATACGATGTAGACAATGTCGATATATCGATGATAACCTTGATCAAGGCGTTCGATCTTCTGAGCGGCCAGAGCATGTACAATTTCCTCTTTGTGTAGCACTATACACCATTCTCACACGCTGTGGTCAAACGATGGAATGCACAACAGCGTGGTCCGTTGCGAATGTTTATGGTTAGTATAAGACTCGCCATTGATTCATGTTTGAAATTTTCATTTGTGCTCTATAGACCAATGACCGATGACAATGACGCTCTCTCAATCCTTTAAAGCTACTTCTTAATATGATCTTTGAAATGCGCATTTAAAAGCGCTGATAGAGTTTATACATGTACGCTCGTATACATGTATCACTACCTCACTATATATATAACATCTGTGCTTACACCAGAAAGAATTTACTTGGATTTTGGTCTCTTGTCTACATTTAGTTAACTCGCACTGGTCTGTGAAACTTGGGCTACTATATGCACGTACTGTAATAAGTCTTTACTTCATGTAGACATACGGTATACGTGTGCATTATGAGGGTCATGGTTGATCGATTAATGATCAAGTTTTTCGATGCAATCAGTGCCAGCATTACAACTATCTGTGACGCCAGTGGCGGATCTAGAGTTTCATTTGGGGGGGGGGCGGTCCAAGTTTGGGGCGCCAACACGAGTGTAAGGGGCGCCAATTTTTAAGCTAGGGGGCGCAAAAATGCGTGTAGAGGGCGAAAAATCAAGTTTAGGGGGCGCAAAGTTAGGTTTTTGGGGGGCGCAATATGTTCGGTCAAGCTATTTTTGAGGGGCGATAGCCCCCCGACCCCCCCCCCCCTCCCTCCTAAATCCGCCCCTGTGTGATGCTCAATGTCGTAGTTATGCCAAATTTACCACAAATGAAACAAATTACAGGCAAAATTCAAGATCGATAATGTAATCTAACAGAGCATGTGTGCGTTAATTGGTGCGCAATGCAGTATAGTATACAACAGACAGTTAATACGTGCGGATTGTAGATGCTGATAAAAATGAGTACGAGCTAAAGCCTACTCGCGTGCAATCTAATTATCATAGGTAGATAAGTTCACTGAGGTGTTACGTGAATTAGATTATTGTAGAACAACATCTTGTGTTCTACTATACATGTACAAGCCATTGATAGTTTCACTCGAAAGTTCTTTATACAGCAGTAGTATATAGAGCGAAAGAAGTCATTGAAAATCATAAAAAATCGCGAAAAAATAAAAACCGAAACTTAACATTCAATTCGAAACGTACAGTTGGTTACAGTTTCATTGCTTCACTTATTCGATTCCGGGCATGCCTATACTCCTGCTCTAATCCAATGCAGCTAAGCAGTAATGGCAACAGTTTTATCAGGCAATCTCGATAGCAGCCGCCTTCTCTAGGCCCAGCTCCTTGATCACGTCCTCCCTGAGCTTGAACTTCTGCACCTTGCCGGTGACGGTCATGGGGTACTCGTCTCTAAACAGAACGTAGCGCGGGATCTTGAAGTGGGCGATTTCATCCTTGCAGTAGGCTTTGAGCTCCGCCTCTGTCAACGACATTCCAGGCCGTAGACGGACGACAACGCAGAGCTCCTCGCCCATTCGTTCGTCTGGTACTCCGACGATTTGGGCGTCAGCGATGGCTGGATGGCCGTGCAGAAAGTTCTCAATTTCTACCGGGTAGATGTTCTCCCCGCCGCGGATGACCATGTCCCGGATTCGGCCTCGAATGTGACCGTAACCGTCAGCATCCAGAAAGCCGATGTCACCGGTGCGGTACCAGCGGTCCTCGCCGATCACCTCCGAGGTCTTCTCGGTGTCGTTGAAGTAGCCGCGCATCACCGCATAGCCACGGATGCAGATTTCGCCGCGCTGTCCAATTGGCAGCGCGCGGCCCTCCGGGTCTGCGATTTTCACCTCCATGTGCGCCGACGGACGACCAACTGAGGCCGTCCGCTTCTCCAGACTGTCGTCCGGCATGCCCTGAAACGTGACAGGGCTGTTCTCCGTGGTCCCGTACGCAATGGTCACGCGGTCCATGTGCAGCTCGGACACGATTCGGCGCATCACCTCCACCGGACAGGGCGATCCGGCAATAATGCCAGTTTGCAGCGACCGGAGATTCCGCTTGCTAACGTCAGGCTGGGACAGGATGTCGATGAACATTGTTGGCGTGCCATAGAGCGCCGTGCACTTTTCCGCCTCCACAGTGCTCAAAGTAACCGCCGGTTCGAAGCTGGGCGACGGATAGATGCAGGTTGCTCCGTGCAGTACAATCTGCAGGTTGCCAAGGCCCATGCCGAAGCAGTGATAGAACGGCACCTGAACGCAGATGCGCGCCACGTGTTTGTGGAATTCGCACCGCATGCCGACGAAGTACGCATTGTTTAGAATATTGTGATGCGTTAGCGCCGCTCCTTTCGGACTGCCTGTAGTGCCCGAGGTGAACTGGATGTTGATTACGTCGTCCATTTGCAGGCGCTCGGCGAGTTTGTGAAGCTGCTTCTCGGTGTTGGGATCGGCGCCTCCGGCTCGACACACTTCATCGTACAGGAAGGCACCCGGCCGCTCCTCCTGACCCATCATCACCACGTGAGACAGCGAGGGCATGACCGAGCTTGACAGGCCGCCCACTCGCGACTTTGGCAGCTCCGGGCAGAGTTCACACAGCATTGCGTAGTAATCGGACGTCTTGAAGTTGGGCGCCGAGACCAGGGCTCGAATGCCGACTCGGTTGACGCAGTACTCGAGCTCGTGCGGCCGGTAGGCCGGGTTGATGTTCACCAGCACCAGCCCAGCCTTGGCAGCGGCAAACTGAGTGGTGACCCACTCTCGACTGTTTGGTCCCCAAATACCCAGCCTATCGCCCGGGTTCAGGCCCAGCGACAGAAAGCCTCTGGCTAGTTGGTCAACTTCGGCACGGAACTCCGCCATAGTGCGGCGCTGCGGCTCGCTGCCGTCCCGACCGCCGCCGAAACGAAACACGAAGGCCTCCCGGTCGGGATTTTTAGCGACCGCCACGTCCAGCAGCTGGCCAATCGTGCCGCCCATCAGCGGGATGTCGGTCGGGCCGCAGGCGTAGCTTAAGCGCTCCGGCGGCGGCGAAGGCAACTGCTGGCAGTGCAGGCGGCTGCCCAGCGACAGACGACGCAGTGTCCTGGCAGCGACTGTCACCGATGCCAGCAACCTCGTGCTGATCGTTGATGCCATGTTTTTCACCGCTGCTGCTGGCTTCTGGGAGAAGCAGATAAACAGTGAGTAACTCACCTTGTATTCGTTTCCGCTCTTCTCTAGTCCTGGTCCTTCTGTATTTTAACCTGGCATTTATTCTAGCAAAATGCACGTTTGCAATGAAAAGCTCTTTTGTTGGAGGTTTAGGGTGGCTGGCTTTGTCACTGAGTGTACATTGGGCAGATACAGTACTGACCGCGGAGGCTTCAGGTAAAGAGGGGACGGGGTAGAGGCTATCACGTGATGCCCGTGTGCGGTCTCTCTCTCTATTTCTCTAATTAGTACTTTTCAGTGTGCAAAATGTAAAATGTAAATCCAAAATGTGCAAAAAAGGGTCTATTTTTTAAGCCGGGGGTGAGAGTGTGAGAAAAGTGTGAGTGAGCATTGCTGAAAAAGCAAATTCGCACAACGAATGCTCTTCAAAGCGGGCAGAAGAAAAGGCCAGTCAGAAGTGCAGAAATACAGTAAAAGTGCAGTCAGATGCTGTAGTTTTTTTTTAATACCCAAGAAGCTTAGGGGCAGTTTTGTTTTTTTTTACTTTTAGATGTTGCGCTGAAAGCTGGTTGCGTATTGAATTACGAGTTGAAGGTTAATTGACAGGCTGGGACCGTCAATTAGAGTTAAAATTGTCAGTTTGCTTGAGTGGCAGAAGTTTTAAGCTGGATAAAGTAAAGTCATCTAGGCTCGTGTGCGGAGAGCATCATTCTTTAAAGATATGATTGAAGATATAGTTGTACTAGTTGGTAGAGGTCATTCCTAAACAGAAGATCAACAAGCCGCTTGTTGGTGGCAGATCTGAAGGGTATCATCCAGATCTGAAGGGCATTATCTAGAACTGAAGGGTATTATTTAGAACTGAAGGGTATTATCCAGTTCTGAAGGGTATTATCCAGAACTGAAGGGTATTATCCAGATCTGAATGGTATTATCCAGATCTGAAGGGTATTATCCAGAACTGAATGGTATTATCCAGATCTGAAGGGTATTATCCAGAACTGAAGGGTATTATCCAGAACTGAATGGTATTATCCAGATCTGAATGGTATTGTCCAGATCTGAAGGGTATTATCCAGATCTGAAGGGTATTATTCAGATCTGAAGGGTATTATTCAGATCTGAAGGGTATTATCCAGATCTGAAGGGTATTATTCAGATCTGAAGGGTATTATCCAGATCTGAAGGGTATTTTCGAATAATCAGAGGGGAGCTATTTCGATATTTCAAAGTCTGAAGGGTTTTTCCTCGTTTTGATGCTCAACAACTTGTTTCTGTTTGTTGTCAAGCAGTCAAATTTAACCGAGACGCAAGAATATTCTGACAGTGAGAAATATTAGACATCACCCGCTGTTCTCAAGTCCGGGTTGCGAATGAGTAGCATATATCGTGTATAAAGCTTATTTTTCAGACGGAGCGTTGCGTATTTCTCGGCGTGTTTATTAGAGGAGAGTTATTATTGAAAAAAATAATTCACATATTAAAAAGTTAGCGCGATAAATAACAATAGCGAGGTGGGCGCTGAGGTGCCAGCGAGCCAGAGAGCTAAAAATAATGTGCCGATTTATTGGAAAAAACATCCGGAAATTTCCTCAGGGTTTCAAGATTTTATTCTGATTGTTAATTATAAAATAACATCTCTTAGTGCTCTTGGATAGCGAAAATTAGTGGGGACAGACAGTTGCAATAATTAAAGACAGACTGCTCAGAAATCAGGCGAAAAATGGTTTAAAAATTATAGGCAAAAAGTCAACAACAAGCCAATAAAAGTTTTGAAGTCAGGATAGGCAATCTATAGAGAAACTATATGCACAGCCAATGGAGGGTTGGTCCTCAGATTTTGAGTAGATATTTTTGCGAGCTAAGGGAGATATCCGATAGTATGACTGCTATTAAGCATTGATACAGTAGTTAATAGTTATTCATAATATCGGTATAGTATAGGGTTTCAAGAGTACTTAAAAGTGCACATGCACTTCAGCTAGACAAAGCAACAACATCGGAGACTAGCAGCTAAGGGTGCTTTGTTTTCGATTGTTACAAATTTGTAGCTCTGAAGCACTGCAGTTCTGTAGGAAATTTTGCTTCGATTGTCGGCGTTGGCGCCTCCTCCGAGACCTGCGGCGCTTCTGGACGTCTGCAACAGGGATGACTGCGCTTTCAGGTCCCATCTGCAGCCACTGATTCTCAGTTCTTAAGCAGCTCCTGCCTACCAGTGCACACACAGCTACCTACCAGAGCACACAACAGCTACCTACCAGAGCACACAACAGCTACCTACCAGAGCACCCAACAGCTGCCTACCAGAGCAGCCAATAGCTACCTACCAGAGCACCCAACAGCTAACTACCAGAGCACTCAACAGCTGCCTACCAGAGCACTCAACAGCTGCCTACCAGAGCAGCCAACAGCTGCCTACCAGAACACCCAATAGCTGCCTACCAGAGCAGCCAACAGCTGCCTACCAGAGCAGCCAACAGCTGCCTACCAGAGCACTCAACAGCTGCCTACCAGAGCAGCCAACAGCTGCCTACCAGAACACCCAATAGCTGCCTACCAGAGCAGCCAACAGCTGCCTACCAGAGCAGCCAACAGCTACCTACCAGAGCACTCAACAGCTACCTACCAGAGCACACAACAGCTGCCTACCAGAACACACAACAGCTACCTACCAGAGCACCCAACCCAACAGCTACCTACCAGAACACACAACAGCTACCTACCAGAACACTCAACAGCTACCTACCAGAGCACCCAACAGCTGCCTACCAGAACACACAACAGCTACCTACCAGAGCACCCAACAGCTGCCTACCAGAACACACAACAGCTGCCTACCAGAACACCCAATAGCTGCCTACCAGAGCAGCCAACAGCTGCCTACCAGAGCAGCCAACAGCTACCTACCAGAGCACTCAACAGCTACCTACCAGAGCACCCAACAGCTGCCTACCAGAACACACAACAGCTACCTACCAGAACACACAACAGCTACCTACCAGAGCAGCCAACAGCTGCCTACCAGAACACACAACAGCTGCCTACCAGAACACACAACAGCTACCTACCAGAACACACAACAGCTACCTACCAGAACACACAACAGCTACCTACCAGAGCAGCCAACAGCTACCTACCAGAACACACAACAGCTGCCTACCAGAACACACAACAGCTACCTACCAGAACACACAACAGCTACCTACCAGAGCACACAACAGCTACCTACCAGAGCACACAACAGCTACCTACCAGAACACACAACAGCTACCTACCAGAGCACACAACAGCTACCTACCAGAGCACACAACAGCTACCTACCAGAGCACACAACAGCTGCCTACCAGAGCAGCCAACAGCTGCCTACCAGAACACACAACAGCTGCCTACCAGAGCAGCCAACAGCTGGCTACCAGAGCAGCCAACAGCTGCCTACCAGAGCACACAACAGCTACCTACCAGAACACACAACAGCTACCTACCAGAGCACACAACAGCTACCTACCAGAGCACACAACAGCTACCTACCAGAGCACACAACAGCTACCTACCAGAGCACACAACAGCTGCCTACCAGAGCACACAACAGCTACCTACCAGAGCAGCCAACAGCTGCCTACCAGAGCACACAACAGCTACCTACCAGAGCACACAACAGCTACCTACCAGAGCAGCCAACAGCTGCCTACCAGAACACACAACAGCTGCCTACCAGAGCAGCCAACAGCTGCCTACCAGAGCAGCCAACAGCTGCCTACCAGAGCACACAACAGCTACCTACCAGAACACACAACAGCTACCTACCAGAGCAGCCAACAGCTACCTACCAGAGCAGCCAACAGCTACCTACCAGAGCAGCCAACAGCTGCCTACCAGAACACACAACAGCTGCCTACCAGAGCAGCCAACAGCTGCCTACCAGAGCAGCCAACAGCTGCCTACCAGAGCACACAACAGCTACCTACCAGAACACACAACAGCTACCTACCAGAGCAGCCAACAGCTACCTACCAGAGCAGCCAACAGCTACCTACCAGAGCAGCCAACAGCTGGTACCTATCTAGAATAAAGCACACAAAACGAGTCCAGCAGCTTACCTCAGTTTTCAGCCTGAGGCGGCCCGTTGCCTGAAACAAGTTGTGGTCAGGGAGGAAAATTCGAATATTATTTAAGCTTATGAACTGGTCAAATTGCTGTTAGTAGAAATGGTGAGACTACATTAAAAACTAATTCAAGATGAGTCTAATTCGAGCTATTTTACTCAGTCTTCAGGTAAGACAACAATAAGCATAATTTAAAAGATTACGGAAAGGTTTAACATAAATGTCCCTCGTGCAGTTTGTGCAAAATTTGTGTCAAAACTTGTACTAAAATGGAGAGCACAGTTTAGGTTAGGGTTTAGGATTAGGGTTTAGGTTAGGTTTAGGTTTGTCAGTCAGACTGTGATAGACCCGCTAATATTAGTGCGTTGTCAAAATGATAATCATCTTACTGCTTCTACTGTTAGTAACCACATGCAGATTTTATTGTAGTTTTTTTCAACGTTTAGATTTTTCAGTAGTTTATGCACAATGTACTTTAATTTGAATTCTAATTGTTAAAACAACACGCTGGAACTTTGTGACGATGAGGCATTAGTAACGCTTAGGAGGCTGGCCAATTCTACCTTCGGCATCGTGCAACTCCTGGACTCGTCTGGCCGCCTGCTCGGCGATGTCATCGATCAGTGCTTTGGCTGCAATCCGTAGGTTGATAGCGCTCTGCTTTATCGCGAGGATAATCTGCTAATCCAGCTGCTAAGCTACTGGAATCGTGAGATTATGTGACAGGTGAAGCAAGAGGAAGAGGCCTGCGTTCCAAATCAGTCCAAATCATAAAGAATTTCGGCATGCAGCTAAGCACAGCTTCTAACACTGTCTAAAGAATTGGATAGCGAGCTGCATCATTCAAAAACCAAACTTTTTAGGTTGACCCGCAAAATCTTACTTTGAATTTGAAGAGACTCAAATCCAGCGTCCATCGTAAATCACATTCCTGCACCCTACCCAGTCTAGTAATAATCTATAGCACCCCACATCACTCCTGCTCGCACAATAATCTATAGCACACACCTCACTCCTGCCCGCACAATAATCTATAGCACCCACGTCACTCCTGCCCGCACAATAATCTATAGCACCCACCTCACTCCTGCCCGCTCAATAATCTATAGCACCCACCTCACTCCTGCCCGCACAATAAACTAAAAGCACCCACCTCACTCCTGCCCGCACAATAATCTATAGCACCCACCTCACTCCTGCCCACACAATAATCTAAAAGCACCCACCTCACTCCTGCCCGCACAATAATCTATAGCACCCACCTCACTCCTGCCCACACAATAATCTAAAAGCACCCACCTCACTCCTGACTGCACAATAATCTATAGCATCCACCTCAGTTCTCTCTAATATCCATCTAATTCCTACCCCATCTAGTGACCAACTTTCTCCCATGTCTAAGAAGCAGTTCAACTGTTTAAAAAATATCCAGGACTTTTCACTCATAGGGAGGGGTAGCTACCGCCGAAGTTTAATAACTATTCAATGAATGGGCGATGTTCAAGCGTATTTAAGTATTTTTAAGAACACGACAATTCCAAAATAGAAAGGAAACGTGAGACTGAGTGCATTTCAAATTGAATTTCAGCAAGCTACTTTAAGACACCACGTGAGCTAATAGATGTGTGCAGAAGTGACAGGACAAACCTTTGGCCTCTGCAATGAATAATTTTGATGGGTTGCATGATTTAGCACGATAACATGTATTATTTATAGATTGATCTGACATTTTAGCACTACAACTATACCTTGTACAGAACCGCAAATATGAGTCTGAACTACCTGGTTAAATAGCTGCATAGCGTGTTAGAATCACTAACTAATTTTAATTTTTTTACATATCCACTTCACTCCACACTTTCGTCACTCCACAACCACGTCACTCCACACCCATCCACACCACGTCACTCCACACCCGCGTCACTCCACACTCAGGTCACTCCACACCCAATTCACTCCACACCCGCGTCACTCCACACCCGTGTCACTCTACAAGCAGGTAAATCCACACCCACGTCACTCCACACCCGTGTCACTCCACAAGCAGGTAAATCCACACCCACGTCACTCCACACCTGCGTCACTCCACAAGCAGGTAAATCCACACCCACGTCACTCCACACCTGCGTCACTCCACAAGCAGGTAAATCCCCACCCACGTCACTACACACCCACGTCACTCCACACCCACGTCACTCCACAAGCAGGTAAGTCCACACCCACGTGACTCCTCGAACACTTTACTTTAGACCCATATTATTCAAGGGGGGGCCGTAGCCCAGCGGTAGCGCAGCTGCTCTGGTGTGCCGCGACCCAGGCTCGATTCCAAGTGCAGCCACATTAATTTGGGGCTGGATTGGAATCTTGGCTTGGCTCGCTTGTGCAATTAACGGCCTTGAGAGCCAACCCCCCCCCCAAGGCGCAGTGAAGTGTACATGCCTAACAATAAATAAAGTTAGGGCCGCTGTACACTCCTGTGTGAGTGTGTGCCTGCGTAACGTATCCGCGCGCTTGTATGCCTGCTCAGGGGAATCGGCGGAATGGGCAGTAATGCCTCTCGCCGGTTGTGTGCCTATGTCGCTTAAATTGCGCCAGGGTGCACACAACCCCCCTGCCTCTAAAAAAAAAGACCCATATTATTCCATAAATCTGTACATAACGAATCTTTAAAATGCAAGCATTAGAGGCAGGTAAATTATATGTTATTTTCATGTATGCAGCTAGCTCTATGCGCATACGGTATTCGGGCAGTAGTAGCAGCAGATTATTAGCTTTTAATTCTAAGAGTGACTGTTAATGTTGCTATTGCATTGTTCCATCACCCCGGTTACCATAGGCATCGAGCAAGTCTCGGAAAGTTCGTGTCGATGATTGGTTAATCAGCAGCTGCTGATCTGAAGTTCATCAAATTTTTGTAACTATGCAATTAAATTTTCTGTCGATTTCAGAGACTCTTGTCACTTTCAAGGCCATCAAATTGTTCTGAAGCTTTTCACTCTATGCATTTCTATGCTGTTAACAGAAAATAACCTCAACGTACCGTCTTCCTCGTATTGCTTGTTGTCTTCATCCTCCGTCAGGTTTTCTGCAACATGGTTTCGGGGAAAAGTACACATCAGTTTGTGTCAACTGACGACGCCGGCTACAGGACAGAACGAGACAAGCAAAATGAAACGGCAAGCGCAGAAGCTTCTGACAAACAAATATAAACAAAGTTTAAATGGATCTACATCTTTTCATTAATTACATTCGTTCATTCTTGATGAAGAATAATTAGTTTTTTGCAAAACTGTACTTCTGATTTGAATGTTTGCGTATTTTCCTGCGTAATATTCAACTATTTTTACTGAAAGTAGAGTAGCAAGAAAATTCCAGTCGGTCTGTCAGATTTTCGAGACAGCAATTTTTGACAGCTATTTTATGAACTGAGGCTGACTGAGAGATAAGAGAGAAACTAGAGAAAAGTTGAGACAGTAATAGAAAGTACGAGTAAGACAAAGGAGAATTTGTTGTTTTTTATGAACCAAAGCATAAGTAATGGCATTTTAACACCTAAGAATTCAACTACTCAGTCGAATTGTACATGCATATTTTACGTAAGTTCTTTGTTACGCACAGAATTTATATGTACATCACACATAATCAACAGGTAAAACACAGGAGTGTACATTTCATGCCAATGTCTAATGTGCATGGCTAAAGCTTAGTATGCGTTCATCACTGAGCTTATTAGGAAGCTTGACTAGCTCTGGCTAGGAGGCGTTTCTATTTTTAGCTCAAATGTACATGGGCTGCATGGGGCACGAACAGCTCTCTAGGGGGAGCTGGTGTACATTTACAGATCAGAGTTGCGCAACCTGACACTGAGTGCGCAGCTGTCGTGCTGGGAATGCTATAAATAATCTAATGAGCCTCAGCTCCGTTAGGAAGCTAGCGGGGCCAGGCAAGGACAAGCGGCCGAGCTCTTCTCCCGCAGGTGTTCACCTGGCAGTTCATTCTGCAATTCCAGCACGGCTGCTGACACCGCCTCAACCACCAGTCTTGAGGTGGCCTGAGAGACGTCTGCGAAGAGGAAAAAAGTGAACAGGGAATTCGTGGCTTGAGGCTTCATCAAGGGAGCCTAATCCCCATGATTCCAAGGCTGCACTCAAGAGTGAGAACATTTTAATTAAACCGATATCCGAAAGCATGCATCCGCTAGTGAAGGATGCAACTATCGAAAGCTTGAGTTGGCTGAGCTTCCGTGCTAAGTTGATTGAGGTAGTAAAAAGATTAAGCATGTCACATAATTAATAGGTTAATTGACTTTTTACTTCTCGTACTCTTTAAATGGATGGCGGCTGTTGCTGTAAATCATCGCAATGAGATGCAGGTGGAACACATTCTTTAGAAACGTCTTTGGAAACATATTCTTTGCGACAAAAGAACTGCGATCAAAGACAGGGGCTTGGCCAATCAACTACAGGGCTAGAGGGTTGGCAGCCCCAAGCACAGCTCCCAAATACAGGGCTAGAGGGCTGGCAGCCCCAAACACAGCTCCCAAATACAGGGCTAGAAGGCTGGCAGCCCGAAGCACAGCTCCCAAATACAGGGCTAGAGGGTTGGCAGCCCCAAACACAGCTCCCAAATACAGGGCTAGAGGGTTGGCAGCCCCAAGCACAGCTCCCAAATACAGGGCTAGAGGGCTGGCAGCCCCAAACACAGCTCCCAAATACAGGGCTAGAAGGCTGGCAGCCCCAAGCACAGCTCCCAAATACAGGGCTAGAGGGTTGGCAGCCCCAAACACAGCTCCCAAATACAGGGCTAGAGGGTTGGCAGCCCCAAGCACAGCTCCCAAATACAGGGCTATAGGGTTGGCAGCCCCAAGCACAGCTCCCAAATACAGGGCTAGAGGGCTGGCAACCCCAAGCACAGCTCCCAAATACAGGGCTAGAGGGTTGGCAGCCCCAAGCACAGCTCCCAAATACAGGGCTAGAGGGTTGGCAGCCCCAAGCACAGCTCCCAAATACAGGGCTAGAGGGCTGGCAGCCCCAAGCACAGCTCCCAAATACAGGGCTAGAGGGCTGGCAGCCCCAAGCACAGCTCCCAAATACAGGGCTAGAGGGCTGGCAACCCCAAGCACAGCTCCCAAATACAGGGCTAGAGGGTTGGCAGCCCCAAGCACAGCTCCCAAATACAGGGCTAGAGGGCTGGCAACCCCAAGCACAGCTCCCAAATACAGGGCTAGAGGGCTGGCAGCCCCAAGCACAGCTCCCAAATACAGGGCTAGAGGGTTGGCAGCCCCAAGCACAGCTCCCAAATACAGGGCTAGAGGGCTGGCAGCCCCAGACGCTTTACTCTACGAATTTCACTAACATGAATGACGGGAACTGCTTGAAATATTTCTAGAGATATGCTTTGCTATCTTTGACAGTTAAGTTACTACCAGCAAAGAGAATGAATAACCAGTCACTCATGTAGTTTAAGCAGATATATTAAGATTTTAAAGCATTTTTCTACTGTCACTACTGGTACCAAGTAGTATGGAAAGCAAACAACACGCATCGTATATAAATATTAGTTCTAAATGAACAAGCCCAGGTCCCCTCTGAGTCCCCGAGTTCGCCCTATTCTAGCAAAATTACCCAGCTCTTTCTCTTCTGTATCAGCAAACTCTGCAACAGAAAGCAGACAGTGAGAGTGAAAATCTGCAAGACCTTTTAGCTATAAATAGCTTTTGCAGAAGTGACGTCAGTTCCTGCACTCACCGTCCAATCGAAGCAGGCGCTCGGTTTTGCCGTCGCCATGGCCGGGATCCAGCCAGCTGCCGCAGGCGAAAACCGCCTGCTGGCCGTTCGGCTGCGTCACCATCAGGCCGTCGCAGTGCCAGCCGGCGCCAGCGGTGGCCGCCTCGGCCGCTACGAGGCACTGCTTCAGCTGGCCCAGGTCCACCGCCGAGATGCTGAACTCGCCGATCTTCAATTGAAAGGAGGGAAAACATGTAATATAAATTTTCCCACGAGGGCGACATCATGCCGCATGCCAATGGTGAGGCAATTCTGCGCATTCCGCTAACTCCTCGGCACATACAAGCGCGCTCACACAGGGTGTACAGCGGGCCTTAACTTTCTAATGGTCAGGCATGTACACTCTCTGTGCCTTGGGGGTTGAGAGTGTGGCTAACCAGGGGTCGTGGCACGGAAGCTACTTTGCCATCCCGATTTCAAATGCTTATTGTATTCTGTGCTAAAAATAGCGATTAGTCTTTTAATAGATTCACCAATGATACAGTTTCCAAAACAGAATATTAACGAATCAGTCTTCACTAGTGATTGGTTGCGTTCTAAAGTTAAATGTCAGAATTTTGAATGGATTCTCCTTTAGCCGTCGCTAAAAGTAGAAACACATGGGGGTAGGTGTACAAGTGATACGTACAAATGACCCAGGATTGGTCACGTGACTGTCCATTCTAAAAATAGAAACAGAAACAAATAGGGCGGTGTACAAATGATACGTGACCTGGGATTAGTCAAGTGACTGCCCAATTCTAAAAATAGAAAAATAACAAATGTACAATCAAAATGCTAAGCAAAAAAAGCGATTCATTTCTCCGTTATTTGCTCTCTCCCATGTCACCATCTCGGGCATCCAGTCACGATCACTCACATCTCCCGCCGCCATCGGGCCCAGCTCGTAGCAGGGCCGCCTGCCGGAGTCGCCCCGCTCGCCGATCAGGCAGACGGACACGGGGCCCTGGAACGGCTGGGCCTGCTCGGACCCGGTGGCCACCTGCACAGTGTAGCGGAGCACCTCCAGTCCTGAGTCTGGAGTCGGGAACTCAGCCGCGGTCTCCAGACCTTCGCCGAGACCCAGTCGGCACCGGCCGATCTGGAAGTCGATGTCGGTCTCCGGTCGGCTCAGCACCAGCTGGCTGATGGACCAGGTCGGCGGTTCGGCCATCTCCGGCCACGGCTTCAGCTCCAGACGCAGCTTGTACAGCGGCCCGGCGTCCTTCAGCTCGATCTTGAACTCGTCCTGCGTGGCAGCGCTGAAGGCACCGCCGCCGGCCGAGCCGAGCATGATTGGCCCGACAGACTTCTGTTCGCCGTAGGCTGTCAAGCTGACGTCGGCGCCGACGCACGGCTCCTCGGTGTCGATGCGCAACAGCCAATCGTGCGGCTCCTTCAGGCTGGCCCGGCTCGTGTCTGGCGGCTCCTCCTTCGGCTGCGGCGGCTCCTCTGGCTGCTTATTTGCTTGCTGCTTTTGCTTCTGCACTGGCTGTGGCTTCGACAGCACCGGCTGCGGTGGCGGAGGCTTCTTCTGCTGCTGCGGCTGCGGCTGCGGCGGCTGCGGCAGGCGGGACTTCGGCTTGCCAACTGAATGAACAGCGGGTGGTGGAGTTGCGGGAAGTGCAAGTCACGTGATTAGCGGGTGAAGTTGGTCAATGGAAGGAAGGGGTAGGGAAGAGAGAAACACATAGGCAGGGTCAGGGGCCGTTATGTAGAAAACAATAGACTGCTCTGCGATATCCTTGTTGTTGCGCATGCTTGAGTGAGGCCAGCATATCTGAATTCTTCTGGTTGTGAGACACAATAGAATGCGAAATGAAAGCCGGAGAGTAGAGCTTAAATCATTCTCCGTCTTCCATACGCTGTCTGATCGTTTTATCTCAACCTCCCAGTCATTGGGTCCACTTCCTATACTGTAGCCGGGAAGTACAACCCAGCACTTCTCAGTTCCTGTCCTGGCCTATTGTGCCGGTCAATGGTAAAAATTCAGGTAAGAAACAAGAGCGAAATGCATTTTCGGTGAATAGGGTCGCAGATTTGAGGGTACTAGAATTATCTGTCTCACCTGATTATTTGGAATTTGTAACTGAAATTTGTATCTTTGCCCCTATTCTAATCCCCCCCCATTCACCAGTGAATCATCCACTTTCCCATTCACTGGTGAATCATCCGCTCCCTATTCACCAGTGAATCATCCGCTCCCTATTCACCAGTGAATCATCCGCTCCCTATTCACCAGTGAATCATCCGCTCCCTATTCACCAGTGAATCATCCGCTCCCTATTCACCAGTGAATCATCCGCTCCCTATTCACTGGTGAATCATCCGCTCCCCCATTCACTCCCCATTCCTGCCAGACTTACACGTCACCACCTCAACAAAGAACCTGGCGGGAGTCGCCGTCCCGCTGTCCTCATTGTCGGCCACGGCCGCTCTGCCGTCCGGGGTCAGGCCCACAAAGCTGCCCGGCTGCCTGACGCTCTCCAGGGTAGCTGTGCCCTCCGCCTTCTGCCGGGCAACCCGGAAGTAGCAGGCCACGTCGCCAGTTCCCTGAATGACGGTCGGGAAATAAAATGAATCAAAGCGGAGTAACCTTAGCTGGCAATCGAGGCGGACTGAAGAGGGCCAGCTCACCCTGCAGTCGATGACGCCGTCCTTTAGACGCAGAAACTGATCGGGGAACACGACGGACTCGAACAGCCGCACGCTTCCACCGCCGCCGCCGCTGCCATCGTCGTCTTCGTCGCCAGCCGTGTCGTCGGGGTCGTCTTCGCCAGTCGGGCGCCACACGCGGAACTGCGCCATGGGGCCGCGGCCGCCGGCGCCGTGCACGCTGTTGTCGTGGTCCAGCGACAGCGCCTGGGTGGCGGAGCAGCCCAGCATCACGACGCCACCGTCGCGCAGGGCGCCTCGGCAGTGCGGCGCCAGCAGCCGCGCCGGCCCGTCTGACGGGGCGCCCTTCCACTGGCGCGGATCAACGGGGTGACCGTCGGCGGCGAAGCCGACGAACAGCAGCGGGGCGCGCGCCGCCTCCAGGGACACCGCGGCCAGGGACGGCGGGTGGGCGCGGACTCGAAATTCGGTCTGGGGACTCGGCTTGGCCTGCGGAGCGCAGGGGAAGGAGCTGATCGGGATTCCGCTGGCTACCCTGGCATCCCCAACTGTCTACCCTGGCATCCCCAACTGTCTACCCTGGCATCCCCAACTGTCTACCCTGGCATCCCCAACTGTCTACTCTGACATCCCCAACTGTCTACCCTGGCATCCCCAACTGTCTACCCTGGCATCCCCAACTGTCTATAATTTCAGGGTTCTGAGATAAAGCCTATATACCAATTTCCTATCTAAGGGCTTCCCAAATATGGAAGCATGGAACTTGAGTGCAACGTTAAATGCCAAGCGGAAGGCTTTGCTTAATCCCATGGGAGATTAGCGACAAGCTCAGAAGCTAATCCCTCACGCTGCCGGGAACGGATGCAGAAACTTTTCGAACTGCAGAACTGGCATCGCTAATCTGCACCGAATGCTCGGATGGTCAGGAAAGTATTGAGGCTGTTCAGGTACATTTCTGTCTGAGCAGTGGGCAAATCTCAGTGTTCTCATCCTTAGTTTTTCTCCCCCTGCACGACCGGCAGCTTACAGGAATTCGAGCTCCAGCCACGGCTCGGATATTGATGAGGTGAAAGGGACTGAAAGATGGAAGGGGATAATGACGCTGCGGCAGGATTGCTCCCCTTGTCAGCTCTCTCCTCTTCTCCCTGCCTCTTCTCAACTCAGTCGGACACAGCAGATCGCTCAGTCTGGGGAGGGCGCCACAGAATTGAGAACTGCTCTCTGCCGAGTACATTCGAGTAGAGCTCAGTGTAAGCAGTCCTGATTGGCAGTTAGTAATTGCTTTGAGCAGGTGCTTCTGTGCTCAATCGTTTGTGACGTAAATTGAGCAAGACAGGAGCATCGCGCCTGGTCGGCTCGTGAGGAATTCTCACTGCGCGTTTGAAAACTTGCCTGACACCGCGTCTATTTGTGGTGTACTTTTCAATCATTAAGGCTTTAATTAGTCAATAAAACATATTGAGTTTCCAATTAGAGCTCTCTAGGCGACTTAATTACAGCTCTGGGCTTCGGGATGTTAAGATTTTGCCGGGAGTTTCTTTGTTTTCGCGCACGGATGCTGCATTGAGTGGCTCCTTCATCGCGAAAACAGCTTTAGACAGTTGCAAGTTGTCAATTTTGCAGCCTCAAAGCTACGATGGTCAGGCGCTGAGAAAGTGTACACAGCCAATGTCTCACCTGGCCAACAATTTGTCCACCGTCGATGGCGAGGTAGCTGCGCTGGCCAGAGCCAGTGTCCGCTCGGAGGGTCCGCAGCGAGTCTTTCTTGCCGCCGACTGTGAAGAATGCTGCGGTGGTGGGTAGGCCAATTGATAATGTGTCTCAGCCAATTGATAATGTGTCTCAGCCAATTGATAATGTGTCTCTGCCAATTGATAATGTGTCTCAGCCCAATAATAATGTGTCTCAGCCAATTGATAATGTGTCTCAGCCAATTGATAATGTGTCTCTGCCAATTGATAATGTGTCTCAGCCAATTGATAATGTGTCTCTGCCAATTGATAATGTGTCTCAGCCTAATAATAATGTGTCTCAGCCAATTGATAATGTGTCTATGCCAATTGATAATGTGTCTCTGCCAATTGATAATGTGTCTCTGCCAATTGATAATGTGTCTCTGCCAATTGATAATGTGTCTCTGCCAATTGATAATGTGTCTCTGCCAATTGATAATGTGTCTCAGCCTATTAATAATGTGTCTCTGCCAATTGATAATGTGTCTCTGCCAATTGATAATGTGTCTATGCCAATTGATAATGTGTCTCAGCCTATTAATAATGTGTCTCTGCCAATTGATCATGTGTCTCAGCCAATTGATAATGTACGCAGTCATGCGTACAGGCACACACTCACACAGGAGTGTACAGCGGCCCTAACTTTATTTATCGTTAGGCATGTACACTTCACTGCGCCTTGGGGGTTGGCCCTCAATGGCGTTAATTGCACAAGCAGAGCCAAGCCACGATTTCAATTTAGCCCCAAATTAATGTGACTGCACTTGGAATCGAGCCTGGGCCGCTGGGACATCAGAGCGCCGGGCTAAACTACTGATTGTTCACTGATTGTTCACAGCTAATCGGTCACTGATTGTTCACAGCTAATCGGTCACTGATTGTTCACAGCTAATCGGTCACTGATTGTTCACAGCTAATCGGTCACTGATTGTTCACAGCTAATCGGTCACTGATTGTTCACAGCTAATCGGTCACTGATTGTTCACAGCTAATCGGTCACTGATTGGTCACAGCTAATCGGTCACTGATTGTTCACGGCTAATCGGTCACTGATTGTTCACAGCTAATCGGTCACTGATTGTTCACAGCTAATCGATCACTGATTGGGTCACAGCTAATCGATCACTGATTGTTCACAGCTAATCGGTCACTGATTGGTCACAGCTAATCGGTCACTGATTGGTCACAGCTAATTGTTCGCAATGTGTCGAAAATGAATAATCGCTCACAGCTCGGGTCCGAGTCCTCGGCCGACGCGTCCACGCTGTTGTCCGAATTGATGCGGACCGGCCGGCCAGTCACCCGGCTGTACAGCTGGATGACGGTGTCCGGTTGGAACAGCCAGGCCAGGGACTGCCAGGCCAGCTTCTCCAGTGGATCCAGCGGAAGTTCCGGTTGCTGTTTTTGCTGCTGTTGCTGCTGCTCCTGCGGCCGCAGCTCCCGGGTGGTCTTGCCGTCCTCTTCGGCCTCGTCCAGCCACCTTTGCAGGTGACATTGGGAAAAGGGGTTGCCCGAATGTGCGCACTGAGTGTGCATTCTACGAGTAAATGTACACCGAAATGTACATTATAGAAGTAAATGTACATTCTAAGTGTAAATGTACATTCTAAGCGCAAATGTACATTCTAAAAGTAAATTTATATTCTAAGAGCAGATGTACATTCTAAGAGCAGATTTGCATTATACTCATAAGAGCAAATGTACATTCTAAGAGCAAATGTACATTCTAAGAGCAAATGTACATTCTAAGAGCAAATGTACATTCTAAGAGCAAATGTACATTCTAAGAGCAGATTTGCATTATACTCATAAGAGCAAATGTACATTCTAAGAGCAAATGTACATTCTAAGAGCAAATGTACATTCTAAGAGCAAATGTACATTCTAAGAGCAAATGTACATTCTAAGAGCAAATGTACATTCTAAGAGCAAATGTACATTCTAAGAGCAAATGTACATTCTAAGAGCAAATGTACATTCTAAGAGCAAATGTACATTCTAAGAGCAGATTTGCATTATACTCATAAGAGCAAATGTACATTCTAAGAGCAGATTTGCATTATACTCATAAGAGCAAATGTACATTCTAAGAGCAGATGTACATTCTAAGAGTAAACGTGCATTTCATAATGAGTACAATGGTAGCAAAGTGCAGAGCATAGAAGTTATCATAGCCCTCACCTGTGACACAAGAAAGTCACTGGCGCGTCCGGCTTCGATGCCGCAGTCACCTGCACGCTGTCCAGGAACCAGCCGTAGCCGGCGCCTTTGCCGTCGTGCCCGATGACCAGCTTCTTGATGCGGCCGAGGTACACGGCCTCCAGCTCGAACACGTCAGTCTGGGGAGTACCGGGAGTGTGGCTGGATTTTCAAATGCGCCACTCTACGGGCAGCATCTTAAAAAAGAAAGTTTCAAAAGAAAACAACTTGAAGAATGCTGCTCGCGAAATATTCCTGTTGCTGACGGCAGCGTGAAAATTCAATCCGGTTTTAGCGGCCTAATCCCTATTAGCGCGGATTAGCAGGGAATTAGGGTCAGCCGCTGCGACAGCTGTGAAAAATTCGCGATATTTATCCTTAAAGCTGGCGCATTTGTGTCAGGAGTGAGAAAAAATATATTTTATAAATTTTATTCCTCCTGTTTTTGCTTGCTCAGCTCAAAAAATTTTCTGAGTAAAACAACGCCAGAAAAATCTCTTGATGTTTCGCCGTCGGCTGTCACTTCTGCTGCAGCCGATGCTGCCGCTCTTGCTGCAGCTGCTACTGCCTGACATTCAGCCCGCGACCGCCTGCTCCGCGACCTCAGTTCGCGAAATTCAAAGCAAAATTGTGAACGGCAAGCTGGCTGCAATCCGCTGCTCCGACATCAAGGGAATTCTGCGCGGCGGCTCGCTGATGGACCCGGCAACCTACATCGAGTGCCTGCCGAACAGCACGGAGCACGCCTGCACCGGCGGCGCCCGGTGTCTCGGCTACCGCT
Organism: Macrostomum lignano; assembly: GCA_002269645.1. Taxonomy (NCBI): domain Eukaryota; kingdom Metazoa; phylum Platyhelminthes; family Macrostomidae; genus Macrostomum; species Macrostomum lignano. The sequence goes on from NIVC01003168.1 coordinate 54,530, forward strand.
GCGGCTGCCCGGACGGCCTGGTGTACATCGGTGCCCTCGGCTGCACTGACGTGGACGAGTGCTCGCTGAAGCTGGGCGGCCCGGCCTGCACGGGACCGCAGGATCGGGTCAGCTGCGTGAACCTTCAGGGCGGATTCGCGTGCAACTGCACCCAGCCGGGCCAGCAGTACCACCCGGAGTGGGGCTGCACCGACTCGCCCGAGTGCGTCTTCCCCTTCGTCTACAGGGGCAAGCGGTACACCCACTGCACCTCGGCTGACCGCGGCTACCTGTGGTGCGGCCTGAGCGATGATGTGGACCGCGACAACCGGTGGGTGGCGTGCCCGCTGAGCTACGGCACCGCGCACTGCGTGTTTCCCACGCGCTACCAGGGCGAGCTTCGGTCCGGCTGCTTCGTTGACAAGCCGACCGGCAAGCGGCTATGCTCGCTGACCAGCAACTTTGATGCCGATCGGGAGGCTGAGCTATGCATGGAGGTTGCTTAGGCCTACCGGACGTGTCACCATCAGCAGCTGTCTGTCATCCTGCGTTTTTTTGGTTTCTGGGACAAATCTGTGACTTCTTAATTCCTTCATTTTCAGCGCAGTGTTTTCGTCGAACGCAGAATTGATAGACTATATGTTTTCATAAATCATTCACTGAGAATTCAAAATTGGCAAGTTGGATTTTAAGTTATAAATGTTTCACAACAAAGCACCATGATACTCAAGCGCCAACTAAACTCTTTCGTTGTACTGAACTGATCACGCATGAATATAATTAGTGCAACTCAGCTCAGCATTCATCAAAGTACGCACTGAATGTTTTTCTGCCATTTACGAGCGTATTTCAAGCTCGTGTCCTCACCTGGCCCATTTGAAATGGTTGCTGAGCTCCCGACACCGGCCTTGACAGCTTTCGCGGCCCGGTGTCTCCGTAGTCGCCGAACAGCACGACGCTGACTGCGGCTTCGGTGCTGGCGTTGAAGCAGCTACCGGTGCGAACCTCGACGGTGTACTTTTCCACTGCAAGGTTTGGGAGAGTTGGGTTCTTGTGGAACTGCATCTCTGTGGCTTGTACACTTGGTGTGGGTTCTTGTGGAACTGCATCTCTGTGGCTTGTACACTTGGTGTGGGTTCTTGTGGAACTGCATCTCTGTGGCTTGTACACTTGGTGTGGGTTCTTGTGGAACTGCATCTCTGTGGCTTGTACACTTGGTGTGGGTTCTTGTGGAACTGCATCTCTGTGGCTTGTACACTTGGTGTGGGTTCTTGTGGTACTGCATCTCTGTGGCTTGTACAGTTGGTGTGGGTTCTTGTGGAACTGCATCTCTGTGGCTTGTAAAGTTGGTGTGGGTTCTTGTGGAACTGCATCTCTGTGGCTTGTACAGTTGGTGTGGGTTCTTGTGGAACTGCATCTCTGTGGCTTGTACTGTTGGTGTGGGTTCTTGTGGAACTGCATCTCTGTGGCTTGTACAGTTGGTGTGGGTTCTTGTGGAACTGCATCTCTGTGGCTTGTACAGTTGGTGTGGGTTCTTGTGGAACTGCATCTCTGTGGCTTGTACACTTGGTGTGGGTTCTTGTGGAACTGCATCTCTGTGGCTTGTACAGTTGGTGTGGATTCTTGTGGAACTGCATCTCTGTAGCTTGTACAGTTGGTGTGGATTCTTGTGGATCTGCATCTCTGTAGCTTGTACAGTTGGTGTGGTTTCGTGTGGAACTGCATCTCTGTGGCTTGTACACTTGGTGTGCATTCTTGTGGAACTGCATCTCTGTAGCTTGTACAGTTAGTGTGGATTCTTGTGGAACTGCATCTCTGTGGCTTGTACAGTTGGTGTGGATTCTTGTGGAACTGCATCTCTGTGGCTTGTACAGTTGGTGTGGGTTCTTGTGGAACTGCATCTCTGTGGCTTGTACTGTTGGTGTGGGTTCTTGTGGAACTGCATCTCTGTGGCTTGTACAGTTGGTGTGGATTCTTGTGGATCTGCATCTCTGTAGCTTGTACAGTTGGTGTGGGTTCTTGTGGAACTGCATCTCTGTAGCTTGTACAGTTGGTGTGGGTTCTTGTGGAACTGCATCTCTGTGGCTTGTACAGTTGGTGTGGGTTCTTGTGGAACTGCATCTCTGTGGCTTGTACTGTTGGTGTGGGTTCTTGTGGAACTGCATCTCTGTGGCTTGTACACTTGGTGTGGGTTCTTGTGGAACTGCATCTCTGTGGCTTGTACACTTGGTGTGGGTTCTTGTGGAACTGCATCTCTGTGGCTTGTACACTTGGTGTGGGTTCTTGTGGAACTGCATCTCTGTGGCTTTTACAGTTGGTGTGGATTCTTGTGGAACTGCATCTCTGTGGCTTGTACACTTGGTGTGGATTCTTGTGGAACTGCATCTCTGTAGCTTGTACAGTTGGTGTGGATTCTTGTGGAACTGCATCTCTGTAGCTTGTACAGTTGGTGTGGATTCTTGTGGAACTGCATCTCTGTAGCTTGTACAGTTGGTGTGGATTCTTGTGGATCTGCATCTCTGTAGCTTGTACAGTTGGTGTGGTTTCTTGTGGAACTGCATCTCTGTGGCTTGTACACTTGGTGTGGATTCTTGTGGAACTGCATCTCTGTAGCTTGTACAGTTGGTGTGGATTCTTGTGGAACTGCATCTCTGTGGCTTGTACAGTTGGTGTGGGTTCTTGTGGAACTGCATCTCTGTGGCTTGTACAGTTGGTGTGGGTTCTTGTGGAACTGCAATTCTGTGGCTTGTACAGTTGGTGTGGGTTCTTGTGGAACTGCATCTCTGTAGCTTGTACACTTGGTGTGGGTTCTTGTGGAACTGCATCTCTGTGGCTTGTACACTTGGTGTGGGTTCTTGTGGAACTGCATCTCTGTGGCTTGTACACTTGGTGTGGGTTCTTGTGGAACTGCATCTCTGTGGCTTGTACAGTTGGTGTGGGTTCTTGTGGATCTGCATCTCTGTAGCTTGTACAGTTGGTGTGGGTTCTTGTGGATCTGCATCTCTGTAGCTTGTACAGTTGGTGTGGGTTCTTGTGGAACTGCATCTCTGTAGCTTGTACAGTTGGTGTGGGTTCTTGTGGAACTGCATCTCTGTGGCTTGTACAGTTGGTGTGGGTTCTTGTGGAACTGCATCTCTGTGGCTTGTACAGTTGGTGTGGGTTCTTGTGGAACTGCATCTCTGTGGCTTGTACAGTTGGTGTGGGTTCTTGTGGAACTGCATCTCTGTGGCTTGTACACTTGGTGTGGGTTCTTGTGGAACTGCATCTCTGTGGCTTGTACACTTGGTGTGGGTTCTTGTGGAACTGCATCTCTGTGGCTTTTACAGTTGGTGTGGATTCTTGTGGAACTGCATCTCTGTGGCTTGTACACTTGGTGTGGATTCTTGTGGAACTGCATCTCTGTAGCTTGTACAGTTGGTGTGGATTCTTGTGGAACTGCATCTCTGTAGCTTGTACAGTTAGTGTGGATTCTTGTGGAACTGCATCTCTGTAGCTTGTACAGTTGGTGTGGATTCTTGTGGATCTGCATCTCTGTAGCTTGTACAGTTGGTGTGGTTTCTTGTGGAACTGCATCTCTGTGGCTTGTACACTTGGTGTGCATTCTTGTGGAACTGCATCTCTGTAGCTTGTACAGTTGGTGTGGATTCTTGTGAAACTGCATCTCTGTGGCTTGTACACTTGGTGTGGGTTCTTGTGGAACTGCATCTCTGTGGCTTGTACAGTTGGTGTGGGTTCTTGTGGAACTGCAATTCTGTGGCTTGTACAGTTGGTGTGGGTTCTTGTGGAACTGCATCTCTGTAGCTTGTACAGTTAGTGTGGTTTCTTGTGGAACTGCATCTCTGTGGCTTGTACACTTGGTGTGCATTCTTGTGGAACTGCATCTCTGTAGCTTGTACAGTTGGTGTGGGTTCTTGTGGAACTGCATCTCTGTGGCTTGTACAGTTGGTGTGGGTTCTTGTGGAACTGCAATTCTGTGGCTTGTACAGTTGGTGTGGGTTCTTGTGGAACTGCATCTCTGTAGCTTGTACAGTTAGTGTGGGTTCTTGTGGAACTGCATCTCTGTATAAACTTGAATAGTTATGGATTATTAAGGAACCGGATGCATAAATGTAGAGTTTACAATGGACTTTGAGTTATTTTCATCGATTTTTGCGCAGAACCAGAGCTGCAAAATGCACTCTCATTGCTCAGCTGTCGCCAGCAAGCCATTTTTCCATCTCAAACAAAGCCGAGGCAAAAGTCTCCGAGCTCAAAGCAGTCAAAAGAGGGCAGCAAAAAAGAAAGCAAAACGGATGAATTAAAAAGCGGCTCTCCAGGACGTGCCCGCCCAGCCCGTCATTCTAAAAGCCCCGGCAACCTGTGGGTCGCTACATTTTCTCCCTAATTACCCCGCTGCTTAGCCTCTCATTTGCCTGTGTTCTCAACTTCAGGCGGGGCAGCAGATTGCGGCGGAGGCAGAGCTTTGCCGGAGGAGGAGGAGGATCGCTCTTTGTCCAAAAATGGCGCAGGGAGGCTGGGGTGATGAGGCATCGCGGAAGAAATCTAATATCCCATAGAAAGACGCTAGTTGCTGGGGGACGGAGTAGCCGTTCACGAGATAAGCATTGATGTCGGATTCCATTTCATTAATTCCCCCCCCCAGCCTCCATCGGATTCTCCACGGACCTGTCGCCCGAACCGATGGGGGGGGGTTCATTTTCCTTATTCGGACAGATTTTCACCTCTGTTGGGTTAATGAGGGCGGGTCAGAGGGGCATGGATGGGGAGCTGAGGAAGCAAATTCTGTCGAACGGGGGGAGGCAGTGCATTCTAATTAAACATACTGAACTGGCTCGAAGCTATGTAAGAACATAAAATTGAGCATGAGAGCCGTGGCGCCCATACAGATACCTATAGATTTGCATAATGGTAAAGCAAAGTCCGGGGCAGCGCTTAAGCACACTATGCCCGAAGCCAATCAGCCCGGCATCCCGGCAGCTGAAGACTTTTCCAACAATTCTATAATGCCGAGTCCCCGATCCGGCTAGCAGATTAGGGAGTTAATTAAATGCCTGGACTGAGCCGCGCCAGTTGCCAGGGGGGGGATTGACGCATTCGGGGCCTATTAATTACCGCCTCGCGTGCCCCGTGCAGGTGGAGCGGACCCCTGCCGCACATGACAGGCTGCCTGTCACTTGAAGGGGAGGCAGGAGAGGCGGCGAGCAAGAGGGCGAGAGCAAACAATACAAATCACCGAGCGAGCTGCAGTCCTGACCTCAGCTCGGCAACCTCGCTCTCGGAATTCACTGAAGCCCTCTCGTCTCAACTCCCACACGGCCGTATCCAAGTGGTTGCCCAGGCAACCTCCGCCGACCAATTTCGGGATTCAGGAGACGGATAGCTAGTGTTTTCCCCAGCCAGGAAATGAAGAGCTCTCGATGTCAGTAAAAAACAGGATTTGCAAGTGGACTGGCTGTAACTATATATAGTCAGATAGATGGCTGGCTGGGCTATTTACAAAAGTCTGATATATTGTGAGCAAAGAGCGGCTCATTGTGGATATTCATCCTGCAAAAAACTTGTCATAAAACATGTCCCAGATTTATATACTATTTATAGTCACTCTGCACTGCAGCAGTGGTCAGCAGTCCCAGTCACTCATCTCTGCACTCTGCACTGCAGCAGTGGTCAGCAGTCCCAGTCACTCATCTCTGCACTCTGCACTGCAGCAGAGGTCAGCAGTCCCAGTAACTCATCTCTGCACTCTGCACTGCAGCAGTGGTCAGCAGTCCCAGTCACTCATCTCTGCACTCTGCACTGCAGCAGAGGTCAGCAGTCCCAGTCACTCATCTCTGCACTCTGCACTGCAGCAGTGGTCAGCAGTCCCAGTCACTCATCTCTGTACTCTGCACTGCAGCAGAGGTCAGCAGTCCCAGTCACTCATCTCTGTACTCTGCACTGCAGCAGAGGTCAGCAGTCCCAGTCACTCATCTCTGCACTCTGCACTGCAGCAGAGGTCAGCAGTCCCAGTCACTCACTAGGCAGAGGCCTGGCGCCCTCCCGCACTGCTGGCAGCTCCTTGCTGGGCTCGCAGTCGGGCCGACTGTCCGCAAGCCAGCAGTTGAAGTCGAAGGTGAGCTGCTCAGCCGTGTGCGCGTCCGTCATGACCAGCTGGCCGACGCACCAGTCCGGAGCGGGGCCTGAGCAGTCGTGGCTCAGTCGGACTTTCATCACCTCACCGATTGGGCCCGTGTTAATCTAAAAATGTAAAATTTGTTCCTATGTGAACTCAAAATCACGACTGAATAACATTTTTTCTGAACATTCTGCGAGGAAAATAATAATTGATTACACCTGCCCCAATGGCCAGATGTGCAACCGACAGCTCAGCCGCAGCTATTGCGCGGCGCATCTGAAGGCTGCGTACGGCTGTTCAGTCCAAGGACTGGGGGGGGGGGTCGCCACACGCACCCTCAATTACCCCAGCTAATGCTGGCACCCATTTTACAGCTGGGTGAACTGAAGCAATGCAGAGTTAAGTGTCTTGCTTAATGACACAAATTGTTCCGAGTGGGTCGAGAATCGAACCCCCGACCTTTCAGTCGATACTTCAAAATATTGACTTTAATTAATAAAACCCAACCGTAGTTAAAAAATGAAAAATGGAGAAGCAGATACGGGGCGACAACAGCTCGCACTAAAGCACACAATAGCCCAGCAAAGTCGCAGATTGACTTTTGCATGCGCAATGTTTGAGCAAGATTGTACCTGCTGTTGACTCTGTGCCGGAGTTCGATAACTACTGCTCTGTGGGCAAATATAAGCAAATATGCGTCTTGCCAGCTACCTCGAACTCGTCTTCTTGGCCGGCTTGGAAAGGGTCAACAATGCAGTCGGTTTGGATTGGCATGCTGAGCGCTATGGGCTCCGAGCTGCCCTGGCGGCCGTACACTGTGATGAAGACTCGGCTGCTGGTGCCGTGCTCCTCTGGCCCGGACTGGGTGCTCACCCGAACTTGCCACTGACCCTCTGCGGAGTGACATTCCGAGTTTCACTGAGCAGATTTATTTGAGCAATAAAATAACTTGTAAAAGACTTAACTATCTGATCCCAGACTCTTCCATGAGCACTCCTCAGATCCCTGAGTGAGCTACCGCTTTCACTCCTCAGATCCCTGAGTGAGCTATCGCTTCCACTCTTCAGATCCCTGAGTGAGCTACCGCTTCCACTCCTCAGATCCCTGAGTGAGCTACCGCCGTCACTCCTCAGATCCCTGAGTGAGCTACCGCTTCCACTCCTCAGATCCCTGAGTGAGCTACTCCTTCAAAGAGATTCTCAAACTCCAAGTTATCTCCCGCACCGAATTCAAAAGTTTCATAACCCCGCAGTCATCTCACTCGACTTCGAGGCATTCGCCCGGCTGTCTCGATTGTTGTTGACCCGCCTGCTGCCCGCCGGTTGCAGCGACTTGGCGCCAGCGCCGCCTTTGCTACCGTCAGCAGCCGGCCCGCCGTTCCAGGCGTTCATCGGCTTGAACTTTTCGGTGCCGGCCACCACCAGGTGATCGGAGCCGTTGTAGATTGCGGATAGGGACTCGATCTGCACGGCCGATCAGAATAGGGCTAAGTAGACCAGCTACAGACTAGGGTACACAGCAACGATTCAACAATTTAACTCAGCTCACCGGCTCGCCGTCCACGGTGTAGAGGCGGCGCACCTGCATCTGGAACATGGCGGACAGGTCGTCCAGCACCTGCTCGTAGTCGCGCACGTTCCGCTTGTTGAGCAGCACGATGTGCTTCTTGAACGGTTCGCCGTTCTTTCTAGCGTAAATCCGTTTGCAGTCGGCCTGACGAAACGTCGGCGCGTAGGGCGCCGGCCCAGCCGCGTCCGGTTCTGAGCCCGGGTAGCTGCGGCTGTCCGGCTGGCTGCGCCTCGGCGCTGGCCGGATCGGGTCCGGCGCGGTACCGTTGCGCGCTTTTCCGCCGGCGCCACGCCAGGCAGGCGGCGGCGGCAGCGGCTGCTGTTGGCCTGGCAGCGCTCCCGCCCGGCGCTGGTTTGTGGAGCAAACGTAGTGGCCCTGGTTGGCGAAGTCTTCGACTGAGGCGACACGGTCGCGACCTTTCGGCGTGAAGACGGCGCGGACTCCGTAGCTGAGCTCCGGCATGCGGCCGGTGAGCTCGGTGAGCAGCGTGTCGAGGCCGCGGTAGCGGTTGGGGTGGATGGCCAGCCGCACGGGGTCCTTGTGCTGCACTCCGTCTCGATGGAAGAAGACAGTTTTAGCCGGACGTGGCCGGTTCTGCTCGTTGCTTGGGCCCAGCTGGGGCAGCGAATCCTGCTGCTGCTGCTGCTTCTGCTGCTGCTGCTGCTCCTCCTGTGGTTGATCGCTGTGGCCGTTTTCCATTTTGCCTTCCTCCAAGTCGAAGATTTGCTCTTGCGTTTCGTCGGTACCTTCTGCGGCTGCTGGAGCTGCCGCCGGAACTGCCTCCTCGTCTGCGAGCGGCCTATCGGAGGGCGGCGCCGGCTCTGGATCCGGCGCGGCTGCTGAGGACATCGAGGCGGCTGCTCAACTGCCAGCGGCAATGGGGGAACCAACGCAGTAGGGTGAGGGTCAGTTGCAACTAGTTTGCTTGTCCACCAGAATGTTGGTAGCAAGAGGCTACTCCACGAGGCAAGCGGGCTGGAGGGAGAGAAACAATGGAAGAGCTGAGGCGAACGGGGAGAGTGCGGAGAGAGGAGAGTCGCGTCGAGCTGAGCGCGCAGTTGCTTAAATAAATGATTAGAGACACTTCACAAGGCTTGCTGCGCCATCGGTTGCCAATGACAACCACCTGGCACGCCAGTGCAGATGCGTATTGGGGTTGGCTGGTGGAGCTACTGGGGGTAGGGAAGACCAAGTTTAGGACCAAAGAGCACAAATCTGATCCCCGAAGCGCTGCGCAGACAATGGCCCTTCCTCTCTATCAATTCTCTCTCTGTGTTTCTACTTCTCTCGCCACCCTTTCTCGCGGGCGCCTTCCAAATGCCATGGCAACCAGGGGGGGTCTATTGAGTGGCAGCTGACCCAATAAAAGTAATATGGTACCACTGATTCCGTCGTTGCCGGTCCGCCTGACTTTCATAGCCAATTCTCAATATGCAAAGCGCACTGCCCCCGGCTCCGCCCGTGCGAATTGGGCAAACGGAAAGGCAGGGAGAGACGCAGAATCAAAGACCGGAGTCGCCATGGAGCCTGAGCAGCCCAGGGCGGCCGATTGGAGTGGCGCAGGTGGGGGTCTGGCTTTGATTACCGAGTGGGGAATTAGTCCCAGCTACAAACTGACTTCTCTGGTTCAATCCGGAGCGCCAGCGGGCCGCAACCAGCGCCCTCCTGTCCGGCTTTTATTCTTTGAAGTGGCGACGGGACAATTTTTAGAGGCGCCACACAGCAGTGCTGGATAATCAATTGCGGCCGAGGCGCAGGCACCCCCGTTGCCATGGGGTTGCCATGGGGTTGCCATGGTCGCTTTGCGTAGCTAGACAATTTCTGTGAACCGGAACCGGGTCTCGTTGACATTTGATGAAAACATTTTGTTCAAGAGCGGAACCCTCTGGTGGCCTATGTGTTTACATACGTCCCTCGTGCCTTGGTGGACAGGCAGTTGATGTTTAGGTGGCTCAAGTTGACCAACTGACACTGAAATACTCTGTCAGCTTGTCAAACATTCTGAATATTCGTAAAGCATGCTCTCAATAATATACAGAGGAAAATGCAAAAAACTCCCTAGAGCTACTAGAGCCACCAAAAGACACCAATTAAGAGATCCCTGAGTCGAGTTGAGATTGAGTAACACCGTGGGCTGGCCAAGATAAAGTTCCTCGTTAGTTGTACGAGCGTAGTTAGGCTTTAAAAGAATAGGCTTCTACTTATGTTCAAAGTTAGGTATGTTAGCATTTTTATGGCATTACCATAGAGTGGAGCGTAGAAATTCATATGAAAAACTATTGGGATGCATTAAAACAAAGTAAACGACTTTCGAAAAAAATTTCCTTAAAAATAATCGTAGCACAGAACCTGAAAACTTAATTTTTAAACTTGAGCTTTTAACAGTGGTTGATTAAATAACTGATTGAACTTTAAATCTAATTACTTCCAATGTTTTAAATTGTCTTTTGTTTAAGTACACATACTGTTTGAGTCACATATCGTTAAAATAACTCAGTTTGAAACGGTAACGCAAATAACAGCGATATAGTAGGTGGAAAGCAATTCAAATTGTCTTTAAATTTACAAAACGACTTGTCCCTAATAAATTCTAATCTGATCCTAATTCCATCCTAATTCCAGGGGAATTCTTTAATGAATTGAGCAGGCCTGTATCATTTGACTTTTAATGTTACTTAAATTTTATTAGTAGAAAAGCAGACTTTACAATGAATCTACACACATATTTTTCTACCATTTAAAAATCAATGACAATGTAATAACTTGAAGAATAATTGTTTTGTAAGAGATTGAATATTCTAGTCAGAAGGTACTTTGTTGGCGTCCAAATTAATTTTATCTTTTAGCCAAATAAGTTTCCCTGATACATTGTGTTTACGCTTCTGTAGTATATTCATTTTAATATTGCAATATATTATGTTGTGTATTGTGCATAGTATTGTACGATTATTGACAGTCTGTGGAGCAGTCTTTTGAATTTCAGATTTTCGCTGGCTCCCTTTTAGTTTTACTTTGTTTGAAACATGCATTTCATAATACTCGTACTACAATTGTAAGTTAACAAACATGAAAACAGCTTATTCGACTTCGTACCACTAAACCATTGCAGCCTATATAAAAAATAATTTTTGCCAAACTGTCAATGATAATAAGTGCAAACGGGAAATCACAAAATGAAAGAGCAATAATACGAGCATGAATTTTTTGCCTTTGCTTTTTTCTTTTTAAATAGAAACAAAAAGATATATCTTACCATTTTATGAAAACCAGAATAGTATTTTAATTTCTTTGCCACCTGCTTGCAACAAAAAATGAGTCATACACCGCGCGGCAAATAACTCGGTAATTTTGAAAAATTGCTTGTTCTATTTACGTTTTATCCGTTTACTAAAACAAAATCTTTACAAATTACAGCACAACTCGTGTAAAAAATTAGTTTGAATTAAAAATTATAGTCGAATTTCATTAGGAATTAATTTTCTTTTCATTATAAATGTAATCTAGCAGCTTCACGAATCAGTGGATAAGTTAAGTTACGTTCTAGTAGCTTGGGCTTGATTTAGAATTTTTTAAGCGGTCAAGTCTAAACATCCGTCAGTATTACAGTGTTAACTTAGTTGTAATAGCAAAGAGGATTGGTTAACAATTGTTTAATAATGTTACTAAATTGTCTTACATTTAGACTAGACAGGAACAATTCAGAATTAATAAATTAGAATAATACCCGGGTGGCGCATAAGTAACTTTACTAATTTGAAACTTTTAGTTTATGTCGATGTGTATACATGTACGAGTAGTTACTTATGCGCCCCTCGGGTATATGTGATGAATTGTATATATATACCTATACCTAAATGTGCTAACGATCTACTAAAAAAATTCCTTGCTTGCAATTAGGTACTCGTAGATATAGTCTCAGAACTCAACAGTATGAGAAGGCGTAGTCGGATGGAAGCTAATTTAGGACGACTTAATAGAAAGAAAACTTGTAGAAAATTTCTTTAGAAAGCCTAAATTCGCGAAGTGCGAGTACTTCAAAGCTATACAAACTTTTCGCCAGTGCGAACTCGGAGCTGTTTTGGCTTTGTCTTTGCTTAATCTTTTGGATGCGGTTCAGCAACCAGCAGGAAACAGAAGTGACAAAAAACTGTTCATGAGGGAAATTATTTGCAATACCGATATACAACTGCTGAGCGTGAACGGCAAATTTCGGCGAATGTGATTCGAACTGCTTAGCAGAGTCGTGAATACTGGAAGAGCCATTCTGGCAGAAGTAACAGCTTTCCATGAGAAAGCAGCTATGTAGTGAACTCCCCAGATTCAATGCCTTGAAGGGGAGGGGGCATCACAAACCCGAAAAATCACAACTCCGAAAGTTCTAGTAATGTTCAACACTATTTTGGTTTTCGGAGTTGTGATTTTTCGGGTTTATGATATTTCGGGTTTATGATATTTCGGGTTTGTGATAATTCGGGTTTGTGATATTTCGGGTTTATAAATGGGAAGTGCTTTCGGAGTTGTGATTTTTCGGGTTTATGATGGCAACCCCTTTGAGGCACCGAGGGTCACTCAGAATTCCCTTCTTTTGAGCGATGTAACCTAGAAAGAAGAAGAAGGAGAAACATGATTCGATCGCATGCTTGATATTTACAACAAAGAACTGCATCCTACTCAAAAGTCAAAACTCACCTAAATAATTATACAATACATGTACTTTCATTTCCAGACGAAGTCACATTCTCCGCAGAGGTGTAGCAGCTGTCTAACTTTTCTAAACTGGTGATTAACAGTGATTAACTGGTGGGAATACCAAGCCATTTTTCCGCCCATCGAACTACCAACCTCCTCCGTCAAGATATTCAACAATTCTGCCAAAAGTTCGGATTTTTCCCTTAAGTGCTAGTGTATTCAGTGCACCCCTCAGTGCAGCCTTGCCAACTCTCCAAATTTCATCAGCACGTCCACCACATGTGTCTGCATCAGCTGTGACTTCGTTGGTCACTAGCCTTTACCCAGGTGGAGCTTCTGGACCTTCAACAGGTGGCACCACGTGACTATGGACACCCTGTTGCGAATTTCTTTTGTTTCGCTAATCAAGCCTCGACAGTGGGCAAAGCCGCAACTGCTAGACACCAGGCGTTCACAATACTATTACAGTAAAAACAAAGGAACTTATTTTTCATCGTAATGGTAATTTCGCTTGATTTTATGTGGACTTAGTTAAAACTTTAAAAATCTGTCTCATGTCCATAGTCACCTTGTCAGCTCAAGTGACTCAGCCAGTTAAAATCGGTCAGTTCGAGTGACTCAGCCAGTTAAAATCGGTCAGTTCAAGTGACTCAGCCAGTTAAAATCGGTCAGTTCAAATGACTCAGCCAGTTAAAATCGGTCAATTCGAGTGACTCAGCCAGTTAAAATCGGTCAGTTCAAGTGACTCAGCCAGTTAAAATCGGTCAGTTCAAGTGACTCAGCCAGTTAAAATCGGTCAGTTCAAATGACTCAGCCAGTTAAAATCGGTCAATTCGAGTGACTTAGCCAGTTAAAATCGGTCAGTTCAAGTGACTCAGCCAGTTAAAATCGGTCAGTTCAAGTGACTCAGCCAGTTAAAATCGGTCAGTTCAAGTGACTCAGCCAGTTAAAATCGGTCAGTTCAAGCGACTCAGCCAGTTAAGATCGGTCAGTTCAAGTGACTCAAAAGGAATTAAAATCGGTCAGTTCAAGTGACTCAGCCAGTTAAAATCGGTCAGTTCAAGTGACTCAACCGGAATTAAAATTAGCCAGTTCAAGTGACTCAGCCAGTTAAAATCGGTCAGTTCAAGTGACTCAACCGGAATTAAAATCGGTCAGTTCAAGTGACTCAGCCAGTTAAAATCGGTCAGTTCAAGTGACTCAGCCAGTTAAAATCGGTCAGTTCAAGTGACTCAACCGAAATTAAAATCGGTCAGTTCAAGTGACTCAGCCAGTTAAAATCGGTCAGTTCGAGTGACTCAGCCAGTTAAAATCGGTCAGTTCAAGTGACTCAGCCAGTTAAGATCGGTCAGTTCAAGTGACTCAACCGGAATTAAAATCGGTCAGTTCAAGTGACTCAGCCAGTTAAAATCGGTCAGTTCAAGTGACTCAGCCAGTTAAAATCGGTCAGTTCAAGTGACTCAGCCAGTTAAAATCGGTCAGTTCAAGTGACTCAGCCAGTTAAAATCGGTCAATTCGAGTGACTCAGCCAGTTAAAATCGGTCAGTTCAAGTGACTCAGCCAGTTAAAATCGGTCAGTTCAAGTGACTCAGCCAGTTAAAATCGGTCAGTTCAAATGACTCAGCCAGTTAAAATCGGTCAATTCGAGTGACTTAGCCAGTTAAAATCGGTCAGTTCAAGTGACTCAGCCAGTTAAAATCGGTCAGTTCAAGTGACTCAGCCAGTTAAAATCGGTCAGTTCAAGTGACTCAGCCAGTTAAAATCGGTCAGTTCAAGCGACTCAGCCAGTTAAGATCGGTCAGTTCAAGTGACTCAGCCAGTTAAAATCGGTCAGTTCAAGTGACTCAGCCAGTTAAAATCGGTCAGTTCAAGTGACTCAGCCAGTTAAAATCGGTCAGTTCAAGTGACTCAACCGGAATTAAAATTAGCCAGTTCAAGTGACTCAGCCAGTTTAAATCGGTCAGTTCAAGTGACTCAACCGGAATTAAAATCGGTCAGTTCAAGTGACTCAGCCAGTTAAAATCGGTCAGTTCAAGTGACTCAGCCAGTTAAAATCGGTCAGTTCAAGTGACTCAACCGGAATTAAAATCGGTCAGTTCAAGTGACTCAGCCAGTTAAAATCGGTCAGTTCGAGTGACTCAGCCAGTTAAAATCGGTCAGTTCAAGTGACTCAGCCAGTTAAGATCGGTCAGTTCAAGTGACTCAACCGGAATTAAAATCGGTCAGTTCAAGTGACTCAGCCAGTTAAAATCGGTCAGTTCAAGTGACTCAGCCAGTTAAAATCGGTCAGTTCAAGTGACTCAGCCAGTTAAAATCGGTCAGTTCAAATGACTCAGCCAGTTAAAATCGGTCAATTCGAGTGACTCAGCCAGTTAAAATCGGTCAGTTCGAGTGACTCAGCCAGTTAAAATCGGTCAGTTCAAGTGACTCAGCCAGTTAAAATCGGTCAGTTCAAATGACTCAGCCAGTTAAAATCGGTCAATTCGAGTGACTTAGCCAGTTAAAATCGGTCAGTTCAAGTGACTCAGCCAGTTAAAATCGGTCAGTTCAAGTGACTCAGCCAGTTAAAATCGGTCAGTTCAAGTGACTCAGCCAGTTAAAATCGGTCAGTTCAAATGACTCAGCCAGTAAAAATCGGTCAATTCGAGTGACTCAGCCAGTTAAAATCGGTCAGTTCAAGTGACTCAGCCAGTTAAAATCGGTCAGTTCAAGTGACTCAGCCAGTTAAAATCGGTCAGTTCAAATGACTCAGCCAGTTAAAATCGGTCAATTCGAGTGACTTAGCCAGTTAAAATCGGTCAGTTCAAGTGACTCAGCCAGTTAAAATCGGTCAGTTCAAGTGACTCAGCCAGTTAAAATCGGTCAGTTCAAGTGACTCAGCCAGTTAAAATCGGTCAGTTCAAGCGACTCAGCCAGTTAAGATCGGTCAGTTCAAGTGACTCAACCGGAATTAAAATCGGTCAGTTCAAGTGACTCAGCCAGTTAAAATCGGTCAGTTCAAGTGACTCAACCGGAATTAAAATTAGCCAGTTCAAGTGACTCAGCCAGTTTAAATCGGTCAGTTCAAGTGACTCAACCGGAATTAAAATCGGTCAGTTCAAGTGACTCAGCCAGTTAAAATCGGTCAGTTCAAGTGACTCAGGCAGTTAAAATCGGTCAGTTCAAGTGACTCAACCGGAATTAAAATCGGTCAGTTCAAGTGACTCAGCCAGTTAAAATCGGTCAGTTCGAGTGACTCAGCCAGTTAAAATCGGTCAGTTCAAGTGACTCAGCCAGTTAAGATCGGTCAGTTCAAGTGACTCAACCGGAATTAAAATCGGTCAGTTCGAGTGACTCAGCCAGTTAAAATCGGTCAGTTCAAGTGACTCAGCCAGTTAAAATCGGTCAGTTCAAGTGACTCAGCCAGTTAAAATCGGTCAGTTTAAGTGACTCAGCCAGTTAAAATCGGTCAGTTCAAGTGACTCAGCCAGTTAAAATCGGTCAGTTCGAGTGACTCAGCCAATTAAAATCGGTCAGTTCGAGTGACTCAGCCAGTTAAAATCGGTCAGTTCAAGTGACTCAGCCAGTTAAAATCGGTCAGTTCAAGTGACTCAGCCAGTTAAAATCGGTCAGTTCAAGTGACTCAGCCAGCTAAAATCAGTCAGTTCAAGTGACTCAGCCAGCTAAAATCGGTCAGTTCAAGTGACTCAGCCAGTTAAAATCGGTCAGTTCAAGTGACTCAGCCAGTTAAGATCGGTCAGTTCAAGTGACTCAACCGGAATTAAAATCGGTCAGTTCGAGTGACTCAGCCAGTTAAAATCGGTCAGTTCAAGTGACTCAGCCAGTTAAAATCGGTCAGTTCAAGTGACTCAGCCAGTTAAAATCGGTCAGTTCAAATGACTCAGCCAGTTAAAATCGGTCAATTCGAGTGACTCAGCCAGTTAAAATCGGTCAGTTCAAGTGACTCAGCCAGTTAAAATCGGTCAGTTTAAGTGACTCAGCCAGTTAAAATCGGTCAGTTCAAGTGACTCAGCCAGTTAAAATCGGTCAGTTCAAATGACTCAGCCAGTTAAAATCGGTCAATTCGAGTGACTCAGCCAGTTAAAATCGGTCAGTTCAAGTGACTCAGCCAGTTAAAATCGGTCAGTTTAAGTGACTCAGCCAGTTAAAATCGGTTATTTCAAGTGACTCAGCCAGTTAAAATCGGTTAGTTCAAGTGACTCAGCCAGTTAAAATCGGTCAGTTCAAATGACTCAGCCAGTTAAAATCGGTTAGTTCAAGTGACTCAGGTCAAAGTCTTGGCCAAGTCTGCTTCTCTGACAAATAATTGCAGCATTTTCGTGCCATGAGTAGATTAAAAAGTCAGTCAAAATTTGAAACAAAAGAGGGCAATTTGAATCTATTGATTTTCTATCAAACGGTGTCAATATTGTATTGATCAGCGTGCAGAAAACTAATTGAGATAAGTCCTGATGAGACTCATAAATACGGGCTACATTTGTTATTATCCATGAATGAAAGTGCTGTGGGACGAAAATGAGTGTGCACACTGGGTGTGCATCGGACGTTGTCAGTAATGTACCTTAAGCTTAAGCTTTGGAAACTTGGAAAAAACTTTCTGGAGTTTTCGAACTTTCACTGCAAGCTACAGGTCACTCCATTCGGGAAGCATGTATGAAAATGATTGCAAGGCAAGCTCAAACTTGCTGTTTGAGTCAACTAACACTCAATGGCCCTTCAAAGGAAATAGAAGTCGGATGAGAGGGCAACTTCTGAAGCAGTCAAAAAGTCAAATCAAAAGGCACTGTAGTTGCCGACCAACAGTTACGAAAATCGTTGGAGACGAAAGCGGGACTCGCAAACGTACACCTGCCCTAATGGGCAGATGTGCGACCGACAGCTCAGCCGCAGCTATTGCGCGGCGCATCTGAAGGCTGCGTCCAAGGACTGGAGGGTCGCTACTCACACCCTTAATACCCCAGTTAATGCTGGCACCCATTTTACAGCTGGGTGAACTGAAGCAATGCAGAGTTAAGTGCCTTGCTCAAGGACACAAACTGTTCCAGTGGGATCAGGAATCGAACCCCCAACCTTTCAGTTGTGATTCCTACGCTCTACCACTTTGTCTCCAATAGAAAATATGGACCGAGTAACTCCATTTGTGCTTCGTGAAAGTTCGCCAAGCATTAACCACGGCTTGCGAATGTGGCTTGTGATCTTAGAAAAAAAAGAAATTTCAACTGCAGGACTTGAGCCGATCCAGAATTTTTAACTTCAACTATTTTTGCATGACTGCGCACAATCGGTGAACTTTTTTACAAGCTCTTCCAAGCACTTTCCAAGGTCCAGCCTGTGCCTTTCAGATTCCAAATGCAAGCAAGTGATATGACTGGTGACACTAACAAATTGCGGTCAAGTTTCAACGCACCTCCCCCCTGCACTGCTTGCCGAAAAAGTAACTTCTAGGAGGGCTAGTAAATGTTTACTTCTTCTTTACTTCTTAGTTGAAGCCAGTGTAAATTGCACCACCTGTCCAGATCTCCGGCTGGCCCTCCGGTTTTATACTGAGAGTGGACAGAAGAAGCGGTTTAGATAGCAGAGTTCACCCTTGCCTGGCAGGGGTGGGCCTTGCATCGCGCTGGCCTGATATCTGGAGGTTGCGCTCGCACTATCTCTAGCACTCATTGCAAGAATTCGGACAGGCAGAAAGCCGAAAGCACTTTGAATTCGTATTGGCCAATAATAGCAGCAGGCACTGATTCCACCGGCTCTTGCCTGCACTGTTGCATGGCTGCATAACTACAATTTTTAATCTTAAATTTAACAATTTTCAACAAAAATGGCAATATGGGAACTCGAATTTCAAAACCAACATCTTGTCTTGTCTGCGGCGCTAAATTGGTGCCAACATCTTGTCTGCGGCGCTAAATTGGTGCCAACATCTTGTCCAGGCGCTAAATTGGTGCCAACATCTTGTCCAGGCGCTAAATTGGCTTCAAAATCTTTTTTTCGGGATTTCATCTGACCACCTCACCTTACAAGCCTAACAGGATTGTATAACTTTAACAGCCCTTTAACTTTGATAGCTCCATGCCTGTTGTCAGGTGATTTGAGAGCTTGGAAATTCTAAGTAAGGCCTTCTAAATGCTTCGACAAAAATGCAAATACATGTCATCTTTTCGCTCACCTATGTCGACTCTTTCTTTAAAACTTTAAATAGATTGTTCTCGGAAACAAACCTGTGTCATTTTCGGCCCTCAAAGGTGCGAAAAGGGGTGAAACAAGTGTAAAAAAGGCAAGAAATACGCGCTGGCAGCTTAGGAAGCAATATTAAAGCAATTTTGCAAGCAAGCAATAACATATAAATTTGAGATTTGAGTACTTGCTCTGACTAGTTCAATGATAAGTATTCTCAGAGTCTACAATTGATCAGTTTGAGTCGGAAAGCTGAAAGACAACCACCGACCATCGTGGTGAGACCTGGCCTCAAGGTGTTTATTTTCTTTTCCGTAATGCTTGAGCAGCTTGAGTGCAAAAAATCAGACAAACTAATTAATTTCAAGTGACTGGGGATTTCACCGACTAGTCTGATTTAGGTCACCTAAAATAATTACTGTGAAGTTTTGACCAACTGTGTGTCGAATTCTGCACGATTGGCTGACCACGCAGGAAATCTACTGCGGAGCCGGTGCTTCCTGTCATTCTGGACCGGCTGAATCAAAATTAGCATAATCATTAAGCCGGACTCAGCGGATCGGTCTAAAATGTTTCCAGCTGTCGTCTGATTGTCTATCTTGCAGCGAATTTGCATGCATTATATATTTGAGCGACTCAGGTAAGCGAAAGTCTTCTTCTTTCGGGTGAATAGCTACGTGCCGTGTGTTAATGAATGTTGGTTCTGCTAATCAGGCCGCGCTTTCGTTCTCTAAGAAAACATTCAGTTTAATCGAGATTTCTTTGCTTAGTCTTGACTCTAAGTCCTAAGGGACCCCAGTATGTCAGAGTCCTTTGCCAGCCGCTGTTGTTGCCACAGTGCTATTCCTGAGCAAATACTCTGAAAGAAACAGGCCTTTTGAGGTAAATTAAACATAAAATACGTCAAACAGTAAAATTACTTTGTTTTATTTGACTTATAATGTTGCTTCCCAAGTATTACACATTGCTATACATTCACAAAGGTTGAAAAAATGTTGCGAGAGATGTGGCGCTCTTCTGTTGATTCTAAAATACTGAAAGGACCAGGCCAGATTGCATGTTTAGCGCTTCTGTATTGAAGCTAGAGCCGATCAATTGATGCTTGCAAGTCCCGCTGCATGAGTTCTTCAAGTCGCGTAGAAACCTATGTTCGAGCCCGTTCGATCTTGGGTGTTATGCCGGAGTCATGACGAGACTATTGATCCCCTTCAGCCGTTCCTGCACCCTCTTTGATGCAAACGGCCGTTGTCAGATATTTAAGTCACCGGAAGACGGTGCAAAGGTTTCTGAGCTGGCTTGTCGACCTCTGGGCACGTGGACTTCAGTCCATTTGCTACGAACGAGCGTCGTGCAGTCCATTGTCTTGCGGATCCGTGATCCTTGCTCTTCTTGAAAATCTCGACCGATATCTGCATGGCCATCAGATGCACTGTCATGCGTCATGTAATACAACGATCTTTTAGCCTCTGGTACTACCAGATGGATCCATCGGTATAGCAACAGAAACATTGAGTAGCACTGATCGAGCTAATATCTACTAAAGAAAACAGGACGCCATTTAAAAAAATTCACAATGAAAGACTTTTTTAGGAATTCTAGCAGATTGATGATATCGTTGAGTCTGGAGGTACTGCATACAGTCAAAATAAACAACAACAACAAAACTTCTCTTGCCAGCCACTCAGTGGCCGGAAAGGGGGGAGAAGTCAGAGAGCGCGTCTCTGGGCCATAGCCCTCAAAAAGTCACACCCCCCAGCTTGGTCCGGGGCGCCAGTATCAGTCGAAAGACGGTCAGGACATCTCGCCGTTCGCCTTGGCCTCGCACTTCGAGTAGCGGCTCAGGGCAGCGGGCCTCCGACCGGATGACGTGGCCAGCCAGTCGAAGTCGTCGCCCGCGCAGCAGGTCAGAAGGCCGCATCAGGCGTGCCCTTGCGTAGAGCATGGCATTGGTCTGGACCAGTGCGCACTCCGAACGCCTCAGGCAGCAAATAAATTGACTAAATAGACTCTTCTGCTGCATTTAGACCTAGTTCCATGGGGAAATGCTTTATTACCAGTGCCAATCATTGGCAGTTTCATTGAAAATTGTTAATAGAACGAAGCGTAGAGTGCATCAGTCCCTCTAGTTCTCCCTGCAGGTCTGAGTGCATTAAGGGGGGGGGGGGTTATATGAATCCATTTAAATTTTTGGCGCCTATACAGAGAAACTCAAGACAACACAAGGCCTGCGTGCTGAACCAAAGAATTGGCAATTTTATTGGTTTTCAAAGAAGCAAGTGGCACAGAGATTTCAAACGGGGCCTGCAAACACTGGTGGCAATTGAGAGACGTAGTATGCAAGTTAACCATAAGAGCTGTCATTTTTCCACAGTTAGACAGGAATAAGTAAAGGTCGACTAATCCAGAGTCAAGACGGAGTGAACCGGAATGTCACAACAGTTCTCTCTTGTGGGAAAAAACAGCCAAAGAGGAATTTTTGGTACACGCTAAGACAATACAGGCATATATTGATGCGGAACGAACTTTGCTAACCTGCAGTGCAGCCTGCTATTCATAAATAAGCCAGATGGGTAGTGAAAAAAATCTTTTTAAAAGCGACTATCTCCGGCAGGACAGGTGCAGCGACAGGTGTTGGCAAACGAATTAATAGCATGAAGTGCTGAAGCAAAGTACGAGATGTATCTGAGAACAGCATCCGAACCAGAGACAAAATTACTTAGCCAAGAGTTAACCACGAGGCAAGAGAGTAAGTGAAGGTTAAAGCAATCGATAGATATGCAGAAAGCAGCTTCTATAAATTCCAAATTCTAGCGCAATAGAATTCCAAATCATAGAGAAAGAATCATACAGTTCTTAGCGCGCATTCGGTGTGGCAGGTTAGTGAAGAGCGAAGTGGCAGAACGAAGGGAACTTATGGAAAAATTCGGGCAGGATCGAGTAAGTAAGTACATCAGAAAGAGCTAGCAACAATATTTTTGTTCCGGCCTGAAAGCACAAATGTTTCTGTGTGAAAAAGAGCTTCGATTTGGAATGGAAGGACTCGTTGTCCTAGCCTGAAAAGGGGTTGTGTGGACTAATCTCATGATTGGACAAATAATGCAGGCTCTTGTCAATAGGGGCGGTTTTAAACTGTACTGAGGGTGACAGCAGGAGGGTGACTGAGGGTGACTGAGGGTAAGAGAAAAAATGACGAGAGAGGCAGAGTTAACCCTTGCTGGCTTGTGCTTCATTGAGCTTGCCACGCTCTCCCCGGGTCAGAGTACTGTGCGAACACTTGAAAAGCAAAACACGATTCCCCAGTCTCAACTACTCATGGAAGTACAGGGAGACAGAGAGAAGGGATAGAGCTTGAGTCGAGCGAAGCGGGGAGAGCAAAGTACGTGTTGAGAGCAGGTAGGCCTCCCCTTGCCTAACAGTTCCCCGTGCCCTAATTTCTCGTGAACTTTTATACGACGGCAAATGGAATTCGTGGCACGAATAAATAAGAGAGTGATGTAGGGGACTGAAAGATTCACAAGAAGTTGAATAATGGCGGGTACGCAAGTAAGAGCAGTTCACAAAAACAAGACAACAAATCTTCAGGGATCTGGAAATGTCACTAATGGTTTCTAATGGCACACATCTGCTCAACAGTTAAAAAAGATAGCTCGAAGATCCGTGGTTGGCAGAATGAAACACAATACGAATTTTAGAATTAAAAACATTTCTCTAAACATAAAGGCTGGGATTATAGTTTGACAGGGTGGCACACGGTTCGTAAATCAATAGCCTGTACACAATCGGTAATGCGTTTGGACAAGAAAATCTGTCTTTTTAATGCGTAGCTCAGCTTTTCGAGTTAGGGAACTTGATAAGCAAAATTGTTGGGCATTGGAGCCTGACTTTGAAAGCATCTTATATGAAAGCTTAGAGGCTTTGCTGCTGCTGTATGTTTCTTCCAATATTTACAATACTGAGATTTGATAATTAACTGGGTCAGCCCGCGGACGACTATCTTTCAGAGCAGCGCTCGGGAATTTAAAACGGAAGTTGACCTGCCGATCAGGAGAAGGGTACCAGGGTTCATTCTGCTGGGTGACCCCCTTGTAAACAAACAGAACTGAAAACTGGATGCACTGAGTCCCCACTGGACCAACTGGGAGGTGGCAGTAATCAGGCAAGTCCCGTGGCAGCCAGTTCCTGCATGATCGGCGGCGCGGCAGTGATCTGCATGACCTTGGAGCCGTCGCTGTACCGCACGTCCAGCCAACGGATGGGCAGCAGCAGCAGCAGGGCCCGCTTTGCCTTGTAGTTGGCCGCTGCAGGTACAGCCTCCTGCATGTTAGCCAGACCGTCAAGGTACTGCATGTAGTGCCACTGCGTAGCCTTGACTAGAGCTCGCTCCGCCTCGTCCAGCTCAAGGCCAACGTCGTCCTCGAGCAAGTACAGGCCGAGCAGGATGAGCGCGGCAACTTGGCGCTGCTCGCCAAACAAGGTGCGAACTTCGCAGTAATAGTTGCGCAACGTTTCGTAGATGCGCTCAACATCGGCGGCGGTGTAGAGTGGCCGGCCGTCGATGCAGCGGCGTGTCATTAAGCCCATGAAGGTGATCATTGTAGCCGCTTTCGTCTCCAGCACCACCTCTTCCAGGCCGCCGTTGGCTGAGCCGTCGCTGCCACTGCCGCTGCCGCTGCCGCTGGCTGCCGCACCACCAGCCTGCTGATTCTCGAGCAGAAGGACCCACGCGTCGCGCGAGTAATCGTATGAGAGCACGCTAGTAAGCTGGATGCCTCCGAACACCTTGAACTGGGCAAGAATTTATTTAAGGGTTCTCATTTAATACTACGTTGTCGTAAAGCCCTCCTGACGACGATAGCTTACGATATAGATATACGCCCTCAAAAAGGCGTGCTAAGTACGAAAAAAAGATGCGAAACTTCCTTTTGTGAGCTGTCTACTGACAGACAGATCGCAACCTGCAAGAGAGAGAAACAGATTCTGCTATCGACTATTGTAAATAGGTTTTCTACAATTTGCCTTCAACTATATATACTACTGTTTGATCGGGAATTAACTATAAATTTGAAAGCCTATTTCCAAGCTTGACTGCGTTGACTGCATCCAGACAAAGTCTCTAAATGGCTGGAGTGACTAAGCGGAAGTTAACGCAGCTGCTCTGTTTATGGTTAAAATACTTTTCTACGTCGAGTACACTCTGAAAGAAGAGATCACGACACCAAAAGGTTTACGTACAGTGCACATGTTCCCGTACCCTACCATACAGACTTGCTCACCTTGACAATTCGTCCCAGCAGGTTCTTCTCCATGCTCTCGAACCCAGGCAGCTGTGGAATAAGACGAATCATCTTTCGCACGGAACTCTCGAGCGTAGAGAATCCCTCCTCGGAGTTGAACAGCTTGGAGGACATGCATGGGGTCCGCGCTTCGTACGGCAGCTGATAGCTCTTGACACAGAGCAGAAGCTGCTGATACACCAGTGAGAGCTCAAAGTTGTGCGCCAGAGACTCAATCTCCGTCAGGGAGCCGCCCCGACTTTCGTCAATATCGCTGGTCGATGAGTCTTCAAAGTTTCCAGCGTCTGCAGCTTCATTGCTTGCTGGAAACTCAACCGGCCGTGGGGCGCTGGCGGGGGCAAATGCGGTGGAGGCGGCGGCGGCGGCGGTGGGGGCAGAGGTGGAGGTGGCAGCTGTCTTGACGCTGCGGCGTTGGCAGCCGCAACAGCTGCGGCTGCGGCGGCTGCTGCGGCATTTGATTCATGCAATTGATGAGGCATAGCAGCATGTTGAAGCATGCGCAGCGATGGCATGAGCTGCTCGGCTGCCAGATCACCTTGACCACCGCCATTAAATCTCGGGACGCCGTGCCGCATGGCATTGCCAGGGAGGCCCATGCTGGCGGCGACGCTCATGCCGGAGAGCAATTGGTCAACGTTGACATCCGCTGGTACCCGGCACCAGCGGAAGCGCGGCTTCTTGAACGTTGGCCGAGCGCGCGTCTTCAACTTTTCGTCGGCTTCAGGCGCGGTTGGGGCAGGTGAGAAATTGTTAGTGTCTTGCTGAACAGAGCTGCGAACTTCGGGAACTGGTTGCCCGAACTATTCTTGCCCACCCCAAAGCTAATCCTGCCTTTCGGGCCATCCCTGGCTGGCCGATCGCCTGGCCACTGGCCCCACCCCCTGCCGTTGTCACCACTCGGATCAACCAGTGGGTGGCTTCAAAGCACAGGGAGAGGTGGGCTAACGCTCCCAACTGCCGGAAATCCCGCGCGGCTGTCCCCTGTCCTTCCCTCGCCCAATGCAGGGCCCTGCTTGGACTCAACCGCAGGGACACCAGGGCGGTGACCACCTCTCGGGACCTGGCTGTTTTGCCAAGCATCGCTACCTCCAGAGAAAAAATCCCATTCTGCCTCTCCGGTGTCGAGAATGCGGAGCACTTCATCTGCGAATGCCCTGCCTTAGCTCTAGACAGGCTCACCTACCTCGGCCCAAACCCGGACCTCTCCGACGTTTTCAGGCCCGAGAATCTCTGCCAGCTCATCCGCTACCTAAGGGCTACCGGACGAGCGACCATCCACCTGCTGGACTATCCTGCACTCGCCTCCCCGCTGTATCCGGATGCCTGGAACCCCCTGCAGCTGAGCAAAGTACGAAGTGCATCCTGCCTATTTAATTAGCTCAGATGCCTCGGGCACCCATGCAGTACGCCGGAAAATGGTGCCAATGCCAATAAGAAATACTCACACAAGATGAGGTCCTTCTTCATGCCCACGGCGAAGCACTTGCGCAACCGGCATGCGGTGCAGGAGCGCCGGTACTCCCGCAGAATATTGCAGTTGTTCTGGTGCAGACACTTGATCTGGCTCGGCTGTCAAATTAGAATTTTACTAAATCAGTGTCATTCGATGGGAGATGAACGGAAAATCTATCAGTTAACGAGCTCACACTTGGGAAACTATTCAATGCTAACCTTTTGATCCCACGTCATCTACTTGTATATGCATACTTTGAAATAGATAATAAATTAGCTAATTTCCTTAATGTCATCAGTGTCTCGAGACCCATTTTTCTTCTAACGCTTGCACTTTTAATTTTAGACTCGTATAATGCTCGAACGTCATTACTTTGATTATTTTTTTGATATTATGGGACGAATGGTCTCTTTCTTGTAATCCAGTCGTTAGTAGTTTCTAATTTCCTAAAATACGAGTATACTAATTCTAAAAGCAGAAAACTACTCCAATAATTGAAGAAGCCCGCCATTTGCATGACTAGGGGGAGCCGTGGGACAAGATGTACGTTCAACTATATGGCATGCATACTTCGGAGCGATACGAATACGATTCATTAGCCAAGTGCTTTGCTAATGAGTCGACTAAACGTACCTTCCTTCCTTGAAAGTCAGGCGCCATTGAACTGAAGGAGGGAAATTCTGTGCCACGATGCTTGCTAGCTCATATGCTCTAGCATATGTTTAGTGCTATATCAGGGGCCGTAGAATGTAGGGCATGACTGCGGGCCTGAGAGAGGAGGGGAGAGATAACAGAGGGAATAGAGAAGAAGAGAGGAGAAGAGAAGAGAGAAGGGGGTGAGAGAGGAGAGAGGAGAGGAGAGAGGGAGAGGGGAGAGAGGGGAGATGAGAGAGGAGAGAAGAAAAAAGAGAAGAGAGCTGAGAAGAGACACAAACCTTGAGCGGGCCGGAGTTCGCCGGCCCCTAATGAGTTCAAATCAAATAAACTCTAAAGGCAAAGGCAAGTTGTCCTTCTTACATCCCGCTTGGCGTTCCGCCGGAAGAATGTCTTGCAAGACTCGCAAGTGGCCACTCCGAAATTGTTACCGGATGCTGCCAGCTCACACACACAGCATTTTATTGCCAGTTGCTGTTGCTGCTGTTCTTGCTGCTGCTGCTGCTGTTGTTGTTGTTGCTGATGATGATGCTGATGCAGCTGAGGTGTCAGCAAAGGCGGTGGCGGCGGTGGCTGGTGGTGCTGCTGCTGGTGCTGACGCACAGTCCAAGCTGGGTGGCCAAAGAATCGACTGCTCTGAGCTGCACCGTCTCCCATGCTGCATTCTGGGGGGGGGGGGGGGGCAGAAGCAGATGGCAAGTGTTTTAGACAACACTCCATCACATAATAAAAATCGATTACACATAAAATATGAAGTACTCACCGCGTAAGTCTTATTGTATGTCTCAGTTTCAGCAACAAAAATCCGGTTGGCTAAACTATTAGCTGTTTTGCTAGTGGAGTTCTGAAACATATATTTAATAGCTCTTTCTATAAACTGTACGCTAGGCTGTTTCTTGAGCAAAGCAGAAAATCATGCAACAATGAAAATTGGCTGCTAGCTGCTCTCAGGAGAGGAGGACACGTCGTTTTGAAAAAGTCGGGCACTCCGGGGTGGCGACGCTACTTTGTCAGACAATAAAAACTGGCAGAGTGGGGTGGAAAAATGGGAGGGTGGGTTGGCCTCAGAGGACAGGCCGCTTTGCTGAGTCCTGTCTCTTTTTTACCGGCTTGGACCAAATAGGCTCTTTCTGTGCGTCTCCCGCCTTGTGAACTTGTGAACGGTAGAGAAAGGTAAATGGACCATGGCATAAAGGCAAGGAAAACCCCTGTTAGGTTGAGGGTGGGTTGTTAGATAAAACAGAGGCCGTGTGTTCTACCCTCGCGTCCGCCTGCTGCCTCTCCCTTCATTGGTCGAGCACCTTCTAGCCTCCCCATCTGACTGGGGCTCAATTTCTGCCCCAGCCCTGCCCCGAAGAGAGAAGTACGCGGCAACCTAGTTGTTGAACTCTAAACTAATGGCCGGGTGGGGCGCCACTGCAAAGCGGCTCTGCCCCATAACGACAGGCAGACATGTCACCATAGTACAGCAAAAATTTCTGCCTGAACTGGACATTGAGCACCCGGCTCAGCAATTGCAAAAAACACGAATTTTAGAGGCAGAGACAGAGCGATTGACTTCAGCTTGCTATAATGCAAATGAGGCCAGGTTTTTCAACTCTTGCTAAGGCGCACTGTGGGTCTACTAGGGGTGGCGGTGTTTATTGTTTGATGTTTGGTGTGTTTAATGCCATGATTCGACGATTGTCTATGGCCAAAGCCGTGTATAGGGAGAGCACTGATTCAATTCAGACTTTAAACTCAGAACCGTTAGAAAAAATGATGTACTTTTTGATGCAGAAAGCGAACAAGTGATAAAGTGAATTAGCATTTTTTGATGCACTAGTGGACAATTCAAAACTCCAAATGTAATTAAACTGTCAGACCTCATGTGTGCTCAATCAGATGTTTTCATGGGCCAACCAGCGGGACAGGAAGCACTTTGTGTGAGAAAAGCAGGCGCCAATAGAACGCCAATCCTGTAGATTGATTTCGTCTGGTGGCCTCTCGGACTCCCATTGCCCGGCTGTCATGACTTGTGTCTGAATTTAACTGCTGTGTGTCTTAAATTCAATGCTCTGCCTGTGCCATAGACTATGGATGGTGTTTTTTCCATAGACTAAAGTAGAGACAAAGGGCCGTATGCAGAAAGCCTAGTCCAGACTAGCTAGTCCGGACTTGGGTAGTTCAGTCTATAGTCTATGGTCTAGCTAGCCTAGTTCTGCTATAGTAGACTGGTCTAACTTTGTAATTTCTGCATACCAAATCCAAGTCTAGACTAGCTTTTCAAGACCGGACTACCCTAGACAGAGCTCTCTGCATACGGCCCAAAGGTTGACTTTGTTTTTTTGCAGCCCATTTGGGCTTACGCGCATTAGTCCGCTTCTCAGTTTCAACTTAATTTAATCCAAGATACGGTTGCCAATGCAATGGAGCTTTTGTCTATGGTAGCAAGGCTTGATTTGGTCCAACAAGCATCAATTTGGTCCATAGCTTCATTTGCAACTGCTGCGGAGGAGCAAGATCAGCCCCAGAATTGTGAACCATATGCTGGGCTGTCCAAGGAATGCCAACGAAGTGGCTTGCGATCGAAGCACTCGACACAGGTGAACACCCAAATGACATTGCAAGGTTGCTGAATGTTACAGAAAAGATGGTTTACAGCATCCATCAGCGCGTTGAAACTATGCCGGCAGAGATTGCCTGCGAAACGATGGCAATCGCCAAGGCAAGATGCTCGAGAGCCTCAGGTCCAACTGCTACTCGATGCAGTTGAGACGAATCCTTTGTTGATATTTCAGAAAATGCAGCAGAAGTTGAAGGAACAGCTCCAGTTAGTTTTCTGATTTGGAAAGCAGAGCTCTGGAAAAGCGACTGAAAGTTGTTGCTATAGAGACGCTGACATTCCAGCGGTACGCAACAGCCTGCAGACAGTTGCGAGAAGGCAAGAGTTTGTCCAATGGCTCACGAGAATTTGGACCAAATTGATGCTTGTTGGACCAAATGAAATGCCGCTGTGCCAGCCTTGCTACCATAGACAAAAGCTCCGTTGCATTAGCAAGCCTATCTTGGATTAAATTTAATGCGCCTAAGCCCAAATGGGCTGCAAAAAGCTAAATTAATGGGTTGGGAACGGAGAATTTTCGCTCTTGACCTGAGCCTTTAATTAGCAAGCAGATATGAAGTTCAGTTGATTAAAACTACGGCATCTACCGAAACTGTGCTTCCACCCTCACTAGGAATTCAGCAGCAACAATGTGCCTAGTGCAATAAATAGACTGGAGTCTCAGAATAGAATTGCCATCTTTCTCAAGGTAACCGTGCTCTCTGAGAGGGCTGGATCGGGCATGGGCATGACTGAGACGGGACTGATATGAGACAGAGGCAATCTGAAGGACAGCGACACAGCTTGGGCCAGAATAGCATGAGGGAGGGGAAGCTGGCAAGTTCTGGGTGACAAGCTAAATGCAGACGAGTCTGCTCTGTCCTTGGCAAACAATGAGATATACGAAACCGATAAACTGTACAGCATCCTCCCAGATTCTCACTGAATTAACTCAGTACACACAGAAGAGTACAGCGCACTGCATAATGCAAGCATTGAGGAGAGAGAAGAAAGTGTCTGAGTCAGCCCAATATGCTGTGCACATTATTGGTGGCGTGAATTACAGTGTACTTACACGGTTGCAATGCCCTGCCATGCCGTTGAAACGTGGTCAATTCCGTCTCTCTCTCTCTCTCTCTCTCTCTCTCTCTCTCTCTCTCTCTCTCTCTCTCTCTCTCTCTCTCTCTCTCTCTCTCTCTCTCTCTCTCTCTCTCTCTCTCTCTCAGCACAGGTCAAATATTAACAGGAGAGTCGTTACTTCGGGGTCAGAGCACTTTCTCACTCCCAATCACTCGAATTGCAAACTTTGTCACCATTGCCATTGAACAGGTTCTTAATAACAACAAAATCGAACTAAGGGAAGAAATCTGGATTAAAAAACTGGGGACTGACGAACCGCCAGGTACGAACATCAGGGTTGACAATCATCTTCTCCGACCCATCCCACTGGTCCTTCCTTTTCACCCATCTACGGTCTGGCCTCCTACCCTCCTACCCTCAATACTGGCATTTCATCTAATCGTATAGCACTTCGAAAAAAAATTTTTTTTATATAATAAATATACTGTCGATTAAAATTAACGGTGGAAAGCCTCTGGGACAAGTTAGAGCTAGACAAAACAGGGTTTTAAATGTGCATCCCTCATATGTACAACTTACTCATCAATTTTATCAGACTAAGAAAAATAATACTTAAAAGACCAACTTGCATTGTATTACACCCAGATTTTTGGCCTGACGAAGAGCCCAGAGGCTCGAAACCGGTAGCCCAAATTAAAAAAAAATTTAACAAAAAAAAATTAAAAATTTTTAAACACGCCGTGACCTCTCTTCTCTTTCTCTCTCTACCTCTCTCTTTAAACGTTGCGCACGTCAAAATTATGTCGGTCAGTGCAAATATTCATTCCATACCAGCATTCTATTAATGTTACACTCGCAGCGCGACCTTCTCCCCTTACCA
>NIVC01003168.1:87500-112500 GCA_002269645.1 Macrostomum lignano
GTCTGTCTGTCTGTCTGTCTGTCTGTCTGTCTGTCTGTCTGTCTGTCTGTCTGTCTGTCTGTCTGTCTGTCTGTCTGTCTGTCTGTCTGTCTGTTGGTCTGTCTGTCTGTCTGTCTGTCTGTCTGTCTGTCTGTCTGTCTGTCTGTCTGTCTGTCTGTCTGTCTGTCTGTCTGTCTGTCTGTCTGTCTGTCTGTCTGTCTGTCTGTCTGTCTGTCTGTCTGTCTGTCTGTCTGTCTGTTGGTCTGTCTGTTGGTCTGTCTGTCTGTCTGTCTGTCTGTCTGTCTGTTGGTCTGTCTGTTGGTCTGTCTGTCTGTGTATGTCTGTCTGTCTGTCTGTCTGTTGGTCTGTCTGTCTGTCTGCCTGTTGGTCTGTCTGCCTGTTGGTCTGTCTGTCTGTGTATGTCTGTCTGTGTATGTCTGTCTGTCTGTCTGTCTGTCTTAGTATGTATCTGGCTCTGTGTCTGTCATTTTTCATAAATGAAAGATCTTAAACTCGCGGTTTCAAATTTCGTGATGGGCTGAAACACGGTTACTCAGATATTTAGACACATTGATAGTCTGTTTAACCTGTGTAACCTGTTTAAACAACATAATTTTACAATACTTTTTGCTGAAGACATGGAAAAAGAAAAAATTCCTGGTGAACAGAAATTTAAGCAATAAAAAGCCAAGCACACTATTTCACAACAGCAACAGTAGCGAAGTTTGAATACGCGCTGATTTTTATCAAAAGCTAGGCTGATCGCGAGTCTCCTTAGTAAAAGTATAATTTAACTGATTTCCAAATCCTTGGAATCGACTGTTGGTGGCAGCATCGCCTGCATCGGCAGATGCTCCACGATCTCGTTGCCATCGGCGAGCTCCTCCGGCGATAGCGACGAGAACCGACGACGACCTCCAACCCGGCCGCCGCCGTTCCCGCCGACTCCAACGACTCCGCTGATGACGAAGGTACTGCGGCCTCCGAGACGATTGTCGCGGCTCTCCTTGCCGCGTCGGATCTGGCGACGTGTCATCGTGCGGCGGAGCGCAGTCTGCACCTGCAGAGATTGCGGAGGTAATCTGCCAAACAAAATACCTCCGAGATTTACCGAGTGATAACTGTATATTGAAAAACTATTGACTGACAACTTACCGATTGACCCTACCGATTGACAACCTAGACAACCTACCGATTGACAACACCGATTGACAACCTGCCGATTGACAACCTACCGATTGACAACCTACCCATTGACAACCTACCCATTGACAACCTACCCATTGACAACCTACCCATTGACAACCTACCCATTGACAACCTACCGGTTGACAACACTCATTGACAACCTACCGATCAACACTTTCAATTAATAAACTTACAGGAGTATAAAAACACGTATTAATTACATGAAAAGGCCAATCCCGACTATCCAAACAAGTAATTTTTTAAACAAAAAGTAAAAAAAAGCGCAACGGCCAACCTCCTTGCTGAGGAAGCAGTACATGAGCGCCAGGAACAGTCCCTGGAAGCTGAGCATGAAGGACTTCAGAGAGGTGACCACTATGAAGCAGACGGTGTTCATCGGGTCGGGCAGCAGGCTGATGGCGTTTGTGATGCCCAGCAGCGGCAGCAGCAGCAGAGCCGCTCGGAGGGCTTTTCTTGAAGGGAGTTCAAAAGGAATTTCTGAGATACGAGCTAGTTTCGAGTGGGGAAATGAGACACAGCGACAGAGAGCTGAGCATCCAATGCAGATTGCCTAGGCAAAACTGGCATAATGCAATAGGAATTGGATTCAGAGCAGGGGGAGGCTCCCGCCCGTTCGAGGGATTAAGCGAAGAATTAGTCGCGCAAACACTGAGCGCTTATTTAGGCCCTGTGAACTTTTACTATGCTCGTCTGTCCTATTCAAGTAATGTAGAAATTATACAAGCGCTAGTCAGGGATCGGCAAACCTTTTTAACTTAAGGTCCAGAATATAGAATCTAGCGCATGGATCTAGGAGAAAAGAGGAGAAGACGGAAGGGAGAGGAGGGGAGATGAGAGAGGAGAGGAGAAAAAAGAAGGGAGAGCTGAGAAGGGCCATAAACCTTGATGGATTGTTTTTATAGTTTTTATTGCTTAATGTGGCCCGCAGGTCGGAGTTATATGATGCCTGTTTCTTGGTGATTGAGGCCCAGACTATTTAGTTAATTTTCGCACTTGAGTTTTAGCACTTCGTTTTGAGAGAGACATTTTAATTCGTTGGCACCTAAAGATGAAGGACACTGCAGTCCCAATGCAACTGAGGCCAATTTAGCACGCATTTGAAGGCAGATTATTGCTGCATAAAATTAGTTGCCGTAGCGAGAGTCAACTTCCCAGCCCTAATAGCTAAAGTGACGAATTTATCATTGTCAGATTTGACAATAATCCTATAATTTCCTATTTCCTTTGTGTATTTTGCGTGTGATAGCCCCCAATTGGGCCGTTTTATTTTGTGCGTGCTGTGTGTGTGTGTACGAGCTATTTAGAGTGGTTCGTAAAAAAGTTGCACGATCGATATTTTAGGCCTCTCCGCGCGCATGCCGCACGAAGAGGTCCAGTTTTATTACTTCTAAATATAGTTTGCCTCGCTTCGGATTAACCGTTTAACTATCTTTTATCTCTCTTCTGACTTTTTAGGACTGTTTAAACTTTCACTGTCCGCCTGTTGCTAAATTTAGCTTCAATTGTCGGTTGGTTCTTTGTATTTTTTGTCCTACTTAGCTATTGGACAATCTTCTAATCTTCCAAACTGGGGGGGGGGGCAGAGCAGCTCTGCGTTGAACGCGTCTGACTCTCGCTCCACGACCCCAAGTTTGATTCCGTGCGCAAACACCTTCAATTGGGGCTTGTGCGCGCAAATCGGCCTGGGGTTGTTCTGCGATTCATACCCAAATCGGGTCTCCATCGTGTCTTCATGGGGTCCACATCGTGTCCTCATCGTGTTCCCATGAGATCCACATCGTTTCTACATCGTGTTCACATCGGGTCCACATCGGGTCCCCATCGTGTTCCTATGCGATCCACATCATGTCTACATCGTGTTCACATCGGATCCACATCGGGTCCCCATCGTGTTCCTATGTGATCCACATCATGTCTACATCAGATCCACATCGGGTCCCCATCGTGTTCCTATGTGATCCACATCATGTCTACATCGGATCCACATTGGGTCCACATCGGGTCCACATCGTGTCCCCTACTAGTTTGAACTGATTTTTCTAAAATCATTCTCGACGCAGACTACCGTACGCGTGTTAGTGTGGCAAAAACTTCAAATACGCTTGTGATGCCAATCTAAATGCGAATCTTAGCGAAGGCTCCTCTAGCAGTTCCATAAGTCAATGTTATTCAGTCAAGACAAATCGAATTGATCTCTCACCTGATCCGCATGATCTCATTGGACCGGTTCTCTCTCAGTCGCATGACGAGAACCCGCAGCACGTTCAGAAGCAGCACAATGTTAATCTAGATGGTGGAGCAATTTTCAGATGCAGCTGTAGCTTAATAATAACTATTATTGCAGGACGGCTGAGGGCACCCTGGCGCAACGCAACGCCAATACTGTATGCCGGCGTGCACTCATTCACACGCTCACACAGGGTGTACAGCGGTCGTGACTTTCTAATCGTCAGGCATGTACACTCTCAGTGCCTTGGGGGTTGGCTCTCTTGGTTGTGCATCGCACGACAGCCTCCCTGGTCAATTTTCGTGCACAAGCTCCAAATGAATGTGTTTGAGCACAGAATCTAACCATGTGGGGTCTTGGAGCCAGACTCAGACACGTTTACAGCTGAGCTGCTCTCAACCTTATCTTGAGCATAGCAAGCAGCCAAACTATTGCTGTCAGACACAAGTCCTTTTTATCAGACACCCTGTCAGATGCAGAGACTACAATGTCACTTCCTGCTTCACATTACGCATTATACTCGCCTACACTTTTCATTGTTTACCAAGCTTTAAGTCTCGACCAATCACGCATCAGCTGTCCCTCAACCCCAACAAGGAATGTATTGACGCAGAAAAAAGGCCACACATTATAGCCACCTTTTCGGCACTCAGCCTTGGACTTTGCATCGGATAGTAGTCCTTCTGTCAGACAAATTTCTCTTTTTGTCAGAAATCCACATCTCTTGTCAGCCCTCTTTCTGTCAGGAATTCTGCTGCTCCTGTCAGACACTAGCAAGAAGGAAAAAATGTCTTCACCCAACTCACGGCAAAAGTGGTCAGCCTGCAGGCGTTCAATATCCAGTAGTCAGCCGAATGGAAGGAGTCTTTCCAGCAGCTGAAAATATATTTGGCGAAATTATTGACAGAGAATTATCAACTAATCAGCTCAATCAAGTTTTTGCGCGTTCGCTTTTTTGAGACGGCATTAGGCGAAAAAAATCAGATAAAAACGAAAACAATCAAAGCGAATTTAAAGAGGAGTCAACTCACTCAGCCGCTGACTGCTTCTTCCGCAGAAAAACGACGGCAGCCCAGACAGTTGTGGGAACGACTGGAAGGCCTGGAAACAAATGGGGAGACGTTTTAGGACAAAGCGCGACGACGTCTCTTTGCCCATTGCCACGTGACTTTCATTCAAGTTGAATCACTTTTGACGAAACTGAGTGCAGGGTATAGAAAGTCAGGGGGCTTTACGAAGCTGTCACGTGATTCAATAAAAATCTGACTGGACTGCGTGCACGGTTTAGGGTGCGAGATCAGGGCTGTACGCAGACGTCACGTGATTCAATAAACAGTTCTGACTAGACTGTGTGCAAGGGGTAGAAAGCCGGGCTTTCGAAGCTGGTCACGTGATTCAATAAAAATCTGACTGGAATGCGTACAGGGTTTAGGGTGCGAGATCAGGGCTGTACGCAGACGTCACGTGATTCAATAAACAGTTCTGACTAGACTGTGTGCAAGGGGTAGAAAGCCGGGCTTTCGAAGCTGGTCACGTGATTCAATAAAAATCTGACTGGAATGCGTATATGGTTTAGGGTACGAGATCAGGGCTGTACGCAGATGTCACGTGACTCATAAAAAGTTTACGTAGAATCTGTGCGGAGTAGGAATCAGGGCTGTAAGCAGCTGTCACGTGACCTACCATATCCAAGCAGATAGTTTCTGCACATGCCGCTGCTTGTCTGAAACACAGTACCGGCAATTTTGCTGTGAATGTTGATGCCCTCGATCAGCATCCAAGCAAATATAGAAGTTCGCGTGGTCTCCCAGATGCACTTCAGGCCAGTGCAGGCGTAGGACTGAAAAGGTGGCGACTTGGTTCGTGAGAATATTAAAGCTTTGATTGATTCATTCTCATGGATCTTTAGGTTTCCAGATCGCAAAAACACGTTCAATTTTGTAGTCAACTCTTTTCATGAAACGATTTGTTTTAAATCAATTTTGTCAAGCCCCAATTACCTGACAGACATTCTTTTGTACAAGTGCAACTCCGATTTTCGTGTCGGGCAAGCATGCATTTTTCATAGATTTTATCTGTGCCTCTTTTTATTACAGCTCTGCTGAGAAGTGCAGACTGTTTGAGCGGATATTGAATTAGCTGGCAAAGGAAGCCGGCGTGCAGAGTTAGTGCTGCTGCTGCTGGTGAAGTAGCAGCGTTCGCGACCATGAGACTGAGGGCATTTCTGCTCCAAAATGACAAAACTAACTCTGTTTTATTTTACTCTGCTCTTTTCTGCAGGTAGGCATCCCATTTCTCAGAACTGGATGCGCTTATTTAGCTAGACAGACTGCCTAACCC
The DNA here is from genome assembly GCA_002269645.1 of Macrostomum lignano. Classification (NCBI taxonomy): domain Eukaryota; kingdom Metazoa; phylum Platyhelminthes; family Macrostomidae; genus Macrostomum; species Macrostomum lignano. The sequence goes on from NIVC01003168.1 coordinate 93,256, forward strand.
GGTTGCTCAATTGAAAGCACAAGCGACAAACACGAAGTCTCAACTCGCGTCAGACACATTTGAGCTGCTTGATGACTTACACATTGAGGCATTGCTACAGGCATGAACTATAGGATCGGCTGTCTTCAAATTCTCAACCAGCGAAGAAGCGATATAAAATTGGAGCTGGTTAAGCAAACTGGAAGCGGCTAGTAAGCAGCTTTTTGCGTACTTTTATTTCTCAAACTCTCACCCTGTCTCTCACTCTGTCTCTCACCCTGTCTCTCACTCTGTCTCTCACCCTGTCTCTCACCCTGTCTCTCACCCTGTCTCTCACCCTGTCTTTCACCCTGTCTCTCAACCTGTCTCTCCCCCTGTCTCTGACCCTGTCTCTCATCCTGTCTCTCACTCTGCCTCACACCCTGTCTCTCAACCTCTCTCTCACCCTGCCTCTCGCCTTGTCTCTCACTCTGTCTCTCACTCTGTCTCTCACCCTGTCTCTCACTCTGTCTCTCACTCTGTCTCTCACCCTGTCTCTCACCCTGTCTCTCACTCTGTCTCTCACTCTGTCTCTCACCCTGTCTCTCACTCTGTTTCTCACTCTGTCTCTCACCCTGTCTCTCACTCTGTCTCTCACTCTGTCTCTTATTCTGTTATAAGTGGTTAGCAGGTAGTTTTTTGGGTGTTTCTTATTTTTTCTATTGAGGGCGCACGGATTCGCAGGCACGCACTTCCTTGTACCGAGTGCACATCTGCCCTGCCTTTCTCATGGCCAGCCAGTCAGTTTGCAACACTCTTTGCCTTGGGTTTTGTGCCGCGATTAACAGTGAAAATCCTAAAAAAGCTGTTTCAGTTACCAGAAACTCCAACTTGGCCGCCTGCACTTTGGTCCTGGACGTGGCGATCTCCCTGGAGGCCAGCAGCAGGTGAGCCAAGATCTGCATCAGCATCGCGATGAACAGGTTGCGATGGATCTTGTTTCTCACGCTGCTCAGGCTTCTGGAAGAGAATTGAGCAATGTTACTAATCTTTCAAATCTTTCGCGGGAGTAATAGGAATTTCACTCACGAGTAACAGCAGAAGATGGCCACCGCGAAAGCCAACGACATCGACGAAAGTACATCGCCGATAATCTCCAGGATTTCGTTGACTCGAACAGCCTTGTCGATCATCTTGATGGGGAGTTTTAGGATAGAACTGTCTTGTGGAACATGAATATTTCTCCCTCACTCTCTCCCTCACTCTCTCCTTCACTCTCTCCTTCACTCTCTCCCTCACTCTCTCCTTCATTCTCTCCTTCACTCTCTCCCTCACTCTCTCCCTCACTCTCTCCCTCACTCTCTCCCTCACTCTCTCCCTCACTCTCTCCCTCACTCTCTCCTTCACTCTCTCTCTCACTCTCTCCTTCACTCTCTCCGTCACTCTCTCCCTCACTCTCTCCCTCACTCTCTCCCTCACTCTCTCCCTCACTCTCTCCCTCACTCTCTCCCTCACTCTCTCCTTCATTCTCTCCTTCACTCTCTCCCTCACTCTCTCCCTCACTCTCTCCCTCACTCTCTCCCTCACTCTCTCCCTCACTCTCTCCCTCACTCTCTCCTTCACTCTCTCTCTCACTCTCTCCTTCACTCTCTCCGTCACTCTCTCCCTCACTCTCTCCCTCACTCTCTCCCTCACTCTCTCCCTCACTCTCTCCCTCACTCTCGACCTCACTCTCTCCTTCACTCTCTCTCTCACTCTCTCCTTCACTCTCTCCGTCACTCTCTCCCTCACTCTCTCTCTCTCACCTTCTCTCCCTCACACTCTACCTCACTCTCTCCATCACTCTCTCCCTCACTCTCTCCCTCACTCTCGACCTCACACTCTCCCTCACTCTCGACCTCACTCTCGACCTCACTCTCGACCTCACTCTCGACCTCACTCTTGACCTCACACTCTCCCTCACTCTCGACCTCACTCTCGACCTCACACTCTCCCTCACTCTCCCTCACTCTCGACCTCACTCTCGACCTCACACTCTCCCTCACTCTCGACCTCACTCTCGACCTCACTCTCGACCTCACACTCTCCCTCACTCTCGACCTCACTCTCGACCTCCCTCTCTCCCTCACACTCTCCCTCACTCTCGACCTCACTCTCGACCTCACTCTCGACCTCACACTCTCCCTCACACTCGACCTCACTCTCGACCTCCCTCTCTCCCTCACACTCTCCCTCACTCTCGACCTCACTCTCGACCTCACGGTCTCTTACTTTGTCTCTGAGTCTGTATCTCATCGTCTCTCACCGTTTCTCAGCCTGTCTTTCACACCCTGTCTTTCATCCCGTCTTTTTACATGTCCTTCACTCTGCCTGACTATCTTTCAGTCTGTTGCTCAACGCTAATTCATCAATGGTATCTCTGACTCTCTGCCCCGACAGGAGAAATTTCTTTTCTTTAAAATTCGCTAAATTTTTAATTTCTAATTTGTCTAGTGTTACAGAGTCTATGCTCACTCTGAACCTCATTCTTTTTATCGCAACTCTGTCTCTCAGAGCCATTCCATGCAGTTTAGCTTCAATCAGCTCCTACATTATTTCAATTCCATGTATAGTTTATTAAAAAATGATTTCCTTCAATATACTGCCCTTTCATCAATGCCTAAATTTGAGTCAGCATAATACTCGAAAAGCGACCTTAGACTCGTCAAGCAGCACTTTTCACTGTTTGTCAATACCGCAGCGGCCATCGGCAGCGCCAGAGCATCTCAGTCAGTTCCCAGCTGCATCTATCGATCGCCACCTTCTCACCCCTGCTCCGCCTTGCCATTGCGTGTCGCGCACCGATGCGCGCTGAAAATCGATCTAAAAGAACTTGCAGGCCAAATTGCCGCATCGGCTAAATTTAATCTGCCGACTGCAAGTCTGAACTTCGCGTGATACATGCAATATTTCCCGCTGCTCGGTCACCTTGTGTTTCTCAGGGAATTGCGCAAGCCGGTTGCTTTGTCAACCGGCTTCAGTAATAAATAATAACAGCCTGGAATTACAAAACATGCTGGCTGATTGCTCTGAGGGGAATGATCAGCTGGAAGTAGAGTCACGTGAGTCACTGTAGTCATGTGAGTGACTGGCTGCAGTCATGTGAGTCACTGTAGCCATGTGAGTGACTGGCTGTAGTCATGTGAGTGACTGTAGTCATGTGAGTGACTGTAGTCATGTGAGTGACTGTAGTCATGTGAGTGACTGTAGTCATGTGAGTGACTGTAGTCATGTGAGTGACTGTAGCAATGTGAGTGACTGTAGTCATGTGAGTGACTGTAGTCATGTGAGTGACTGTAGTCTTGTGAGTGACTGTAGTCTTGTGAGTGACTGTAGTCATGTGAGTGACATGGGGCATCAAGAAGTAAAAACTCACACTGATCTCGGCCGAGGACTTTCCGTCAAGGAACTGATTAGAAAACGGGGAGAAGCAGGTCGAATAGTTTGAGAAGGACTTGCTGATATTCTCCACCGGATGGCCGTCACCGCCCAGCCAGCGGCCCGAACTGTGGCAAACTCGATGGGCCCGGCCCTCGGGAACTGTGGCGGCGGGAAGTGATGGAATGGTGTCTGATTCAGAGTGATTGGCACCGGAAGTGACTGATGTCTCCCCTGGATGTCAGAGTGCTCCCCTAGATAACATCGGGCTAAGACAGAACCGGACTCGGATAGAATCGGACTCAAACAGAATCGGACTCGGACAGAATCGGACTCGGACAGAATCGGACTCGGACAGAATCGGACTCGGAAAGAATCGGACTCGGACAGAATCGGACTCGGACAGAATCGGACTCGGACAGAATCGGACTCGGACAGAATCGGACTCGGACAGAATCGGACTCGGACAGAATCGGACTCGGACAGAATCGGACTCGGACAGAATCGGACTCGGACAGAATCGGACTCGGACAGAATCGGACTCGGACAAAATCGGACTCACAGTCAGGGCAAGGCAGCTTGGCCACCGTGCCGTTCGGAGTTCGAGGCCAGGTGAGGAAGCCGTCATTGTAGGCCGGGCAAAACCGCCTCTGCTCCTTGCTGAGGGTGGCTGCAAGTTGGCAGGGAGACTCAGTGACAGTAACGCGACTCTGGCTCAGAGCAGTAGTAAACCAGCTAGTCAGAAAAGTCTTTCAAAGGTAATTCGAGCCAATTTATTCTTAGAGCTCATTAAATGTGTCTGAAAGAAGACTGGAAAATTGAAGAGCTATTCTTACTCATGATGCGGCATAAGGATTCTGGATAAATTCTTCGTTCCGGATCGCTGCAGGCAAGAAGATTCAAGAAGACTTCATCTACTATGACGAAATTGAATGAACTGCAATTATGAGAATGCCGCTGCTTCGGTGGTTCCGGGGTATTTTTCCCGATTTCCTGTTGCGACTCTTTGCGCTTGCCAAACGGCGGTTGAGAAACGGAAGAATTTCGTCGGGCTGAACCGGCCCACCGCACCAGGGGTCGGGATGGGGGTTGGCCAAAAACTACAGGGTTGCAGGGCGGGGAGGAAAATCGGGCAAAAAACAAAAAACCCCAGCGCTCGCTGTCCCCCCCGCGCTCGTGTTTGCCCCGGGATTTTCGGTGTGAATAATTTATGCTACCTTGGCAGCTGGGCGAACCAGCCAGCGTTCCCGGGACTTGGGGGGTTCCTCCCGGAACTGCGTGCGGCTCAGCAGGCGGCAGGGGCGCAGGGCGGGGGCAGGAGCAAGGGGGGGGCGCTGGCCAATCCTCCAGTTGTCAAAAGTATCCGTCAGGTCCTGTCGGGCGTGCTGATTCCAGCTGGCCAACTTGCTGACCGCTGTGTGTTTTCTAAGAATTTCTTAGCGCTACCTGGGCAGCACCTGTGTCGGGCGACTTTCTTTAACTTGCGTCGTGATGGGTACTTTCGGATTGTGAGTTCGGGTTCCTCCGAATCTCTGAGTCACTCAGAATCTCTAGGTCACTCCGAATTTCTGGGTCGCTCCGAATTTCTGGGTCGCTCCGAATCTCTGAGTCACTCCGAATCACTGGATCACTCCGAATCTATGGGTCACTCCGAATCTCTGGGTCACTCCGAATCTATGGGTCACTCCGAATCTCTGGGTCACTTCGAATCTCTGGGTCACTCCGAATCTCTGGGTCACTCCGAATTTCTGGGTCACTCCGAATCTCTGGGTCGCTCCAAATCTCTGGGTCACTCCGAATCTCTGGGTCACTCCGAATTTCTGGGTCACTCCGAATCTCTGGGTCACTCCGAATCTATGGGTCACTCCGAATCTCTGGGTCACTTCGAATTTCTGGGTCACTCCGAATCTCTGGGTCGCTCCGAATCTCTGGGTCACTTCGAATCTCTAGGTCACTCCGAATCTCTGGGTCACTCCGAATTTCTGGGTCACTCCGAATCTCTGGGTCGCTCCAAATCTCTGGGTCACTCCGAATCTCTGGGTCACTTCGAATCTCTAGGTCACTCCGAATCTCTGGGTCGCTCCGAATCTCTGGGTCACTCCGAATCTATGGGTCACTCCGAATTTCTGGGTCACTCCGAATCTCTGGGTCACTCCGAATCTCTGGGTCACTCCGAATCTCTGGGTCACTCCGAAATATGAGGAATACTGAGCTTGTCTCTGCATGTCCCTCTTAATATCAGGTTTACGCCTAGACATTAGGGTCACTCTGAAGTATAAAATAGACTGAAATAATCCCACTATTAAGTTGGCTATTAAATTAAAGCAATGCGGAAGCAGTCTCTCCATGGCCGTAGCTCAAACAGTCAAACAGTCCAACTAATGCTTCTCATCTAATTAATAACAATATTCAGCATTCATTATCTGTCGTTAAAAGCTTGATCGATGTGAATATTTTTTCCGCCAAGAGAATCGAGGATGGACTGATTAAAAATCCACTGGGAAGGGTAATCCCATTTATCTAATAGGCCACACTGACTGGGATAAATAGGCCATCATCAGCTTGGCAAGCTCAATGAAAATTATTGATGAGGCTTATGAGGAGAAAGTGCTCATCTGAATTCGCCTCGGTTTATAAGCTTGCGACAACCAGCGTTCAGTTTCCACTCAGAGCTGCCAGCCAATCAAAATACGAGTTAGCTGATCGAGTCACGTGACTGTTATTAGCCCCCTTAGAGGCAGGAGATAATGGCCCATTGGATAAACTTATACGCTCGCATGGTGCTGTGAAGCCCCCATTTCTACCCTAGCTTAGATCCTGTAGCCAATGGATATCAGCTTGTAGAGTCACGTGACTTAACGGTAAGGAGAAACCCGCCTCAATTTCTACCCTAGCTTGGATTCTGTAGCCAATGGAGATCAGCTTGTAGAGTCACGTGACTTAACGGCAAGGAGAAACCCGCCTCAATTTCTACCCTAGCTTGGATTCTGTAGCCAATGGAGATCGGCTTGTAGAGTCACGTGACTTAACGGCAGGGAGAAACCCGCCTCAATTTCTACCCTAGCTTGGATTCTGTAGCCAATGGAGATCAGCTTGTAGAGTCACGTGACTTAACGGTAAGGAGAAACCCGCCTCAATTTCTACCCTAGCTTGGATTCTGTAGCCAATGGAGATCAGCTTGTAGAGTCACGTGACTTAACGGCAAGGAGAAACCCGCCTCAATTTCTACCCTAGCTTGGATTCTGTAGCCAATGGAGATCAGCTTGTAGAGTCACGTGACTTCTTGGCCTCAAATGCGACCTAGCTTAAAATTCTGTAGCCAATAAAGATCAGTCCAGTGACTTGGAGTTGCAGAGATCCAACTTCACTTTCTGCCCTAGCCTATCGCTCCATGTAGGATATAATTCGAAAAAAGCCAAGTCAATTTACTTTAATCCATTCGTAAACCAACTACTCGTAAGGAAACAAGAACAAGCAGGTGAACAGAAAGTCAATGCTAAAAGCCCACTAAACTTCATTAGCCGGCTGTAGTCTGTACACCGTCAATGCGATTTTTTATTCGATTTTCATCAACCCAGCAAGAGGCTCCTAATCGACCAGGAAGCAGTTCAGGATCCCCCGCTGCACGCATTGGAATTAAATCTCAGCTCAGCTTTTAAGCAGACAAAACAGCCGGATTTGAGGTGGCCACGAAGACAAATGCTCAAAATATGAAGCCTGACGGCTGATGAAGCGGGAGGTCGAAAAAAGGAGGAAGCGGCGGACGCCTCAGGTGTCCCAGCTAGCTCAGCCGTTTTCAATGGATGAGGCGGAGAGAGGCGGGAGAGGCAGAGCCAGGGGAAAGCGAGAGTTGAAACTCGACCCAGGCAAATAGACGGCAGGGCTCAGCGCCCGCGCAGGCACGCCCCGCGGTCCGCTCCCAGCCTCTCTGCATGCTGCTTCATCGCCTTCTTATCCTTGGGTTTTGATTTTTTACCGACGCGGCCGCGCTGAAACGACCGTTGTTACCCCCATCCCCTCCCTCTGTCACTGGACACCCCTTCCCCACCGCTCCTGTCGCACGGGAGCTAATTAAGAAAGACGAAATCTTTTTTTCGGCAAGGCGGGGGATTTATTGCTCACCGGGTGGCGCCGCGGCTGACAGGCCGACTCCGCAATTCGAGGCCGCAGTCCGGGGACAATCCACTTGAACGCGCATTGCCAGGATTCTTGATGAAGCTGAGATGCTGCTCAGCCGGTCACTTGAGTCCTGCCTGTGCAACAGCCAGACGGCCGAGACTTTGCGACTGATTTATATCCCTCTTAATGGGGGATTTGGAAGCCGAGGTTATTGGTGGGATTCGGACGAGCCAATGGGAAAGCTGATGGCGCTGCAAATGTTTTAGCTGAGCGCTGTGCTGGGCTGAGCTCCTGTAGACGGTTGCTGATTCTGAAGAAATTTATCGGAGGCAAGCAGAAACAGTGCCTTAGTCTCAACAGATGAAGCAGTTTAAATCTTTGTTGTATTGGAGAGAAAGTTCTTGCTCATTAGTGATTGTTAGCAGGAGAGTTGCACTACGAGAGGGGAATTGCAATCCGAGGGGGGAATTGCACCCCGAGAGGGGAATTGCAAACCGAGAGGGGAATTGCAATCCGAGAGGGGAATTGCACTCCGATAGGGGAATTGCACTCCGAGAAAGTAATGTTCACCAAGAGGGGAGTCGCACACCACAAGAGGGGAATTGCACATCACAAGAGGGGAATTGCACACCGCGAGAGGGGAATTTTACACCAAGAAGGGAATTGCACACCGCGAGAGGGGAATTTTACACCAAGAAGGGAATTGCACACCGCGAGAGGGGAATTTTACACCAAGAAGGGAATTGCACACCTAGAGGATAATTGAACACCAAGAGGGGAATTGCATGCCGAGAAGGGAACACTCACCAAGATACCCTTGCCATCATGGCGGATGCACCGCGACCCGAAATCAGCTGTGTCGACACTGGGCAACCTATCGAAATTCTTCGACACATCGTCCTTGATGCTCCAGAGAGACTACAGAGCGCGCGGATTTGTTTATTCCTGTGGCCTCACTGGGTGCTGCGGACTGCTCTTTCGACCAAACATGGGTCGACACCAACTAGATCTCGGCGATCTCGTGATGCTGTCATCAACCGTCGAGAAAAGACATTTTATACCTGATAGAGTTTTTTGCTGATGGAAACGCGACGGAATTCTCACGAGATCAACAAGCAGTTACTTCAGCGGAATTATGCTTCTGACTGAATTACTCGTAATTAGTGTATTTATTTGATACGAACTAGCTACCGATTGTAAAATATCAGCTTCGAAATTTGAGTACTTATTTGGAGCCCCCAAGTTCTCGGCGGGGCAATATAATGAATTGAGTTGAACTGCCATAAAATGAAGCTCTACTGTGACTGCCGGCTTCCTAACTGATCGCAATGATTTTATGCAGCTCCGAGGGGGAGGCGGATGAAGACATTCAATGCCCCGTCTTTCAATTCTTGTTTTACGTCTGCAAAAGATGTCAGACTTCTTAACCGCAAATATAAAAGTGCATTTTTGAACACTACAGATTGCATTTTAAACTTTTGATAGCCCTACCAAATCACTCTCAGCCCCATGCCACACACACTCTCAGCCCCATGCCACACACTCTCAGCCCCATGCCACACACTCTCAGCCCCATGCCACACTCTCAGCCCCATGCCACACTCTCAGCCCCATGCCACACTCTCAGCCCCATGCCACACACTCTCAGCCTCATGCCACACTCTCAGCCCCATGCCACACACTCTCAGCCCCATGCCACACTCTCTCAGCCCCATGCCACACTCTCAGCCCCATGCCACACACTCTCAGCCCCATGCCACACTCTCAGCCCCATGCCACACTCTCAGCCCCATGCCACACTCTCAGCCCCATGCCACACTCTCAGCCCCATGCCACACACTCTCAGCCTCATGCCACACTCTCAGTCCCATGCCACACACTCTCAGCCTCATGCCACACTCTCAGCCCCATGCCACACACTCTCAGCCTCATGCCACACTCTCAGCCCCATGCCACACACTCTCAGCCTCATGCACACTCTCAGTCCCATGCCACACACACTCTCAGCCCCATGCCACACACTCAGCCCCATGCCACACTCTCTCAGCCCCATGCCACACTCTCAGTCCCATGCCACACACTCTCAGCCCCATGCCACACACTCTCAGCCCCATGCCACACTCTCAGCCCCATGCCACACTCTCAGCCCCATGCCACACACTCTCAGCCCCATGCCACACTCTCAGCCCCATGCCACACTCTCAGCCCCATGCCACACACTCTCAGCCCCATGCCACACTCTCAGCCCCATGCCACACTCTCAGCCCCATGCCACACACTCTCAGCCCCATGCCACACTCTCAGCCCCATGCCACACACTCAGCCCCATGCCACACACTCTCAGCCCCATGCCACACTCTCAGCCCCATGCCACACTCTCAGCCCATGCCAAACATGGCAAGGTAAAAGAAAAGACAAAAGAACATTGCCAGATGCATGCAAGGCGGTACATTTTGCTTTAATTTTCAGCCTATTGTAAACCAAGCACTTTTCGTTTCGTTTTTAATTTATAGAACAATAAAAAAATTGAGAATTTCAAAATAGCCGAATAGCTCAAAAGGTGTGAAAACTGCAAAATCGAAGTTTGCATTAGATAGAAAAGAAAAGTGAATTGTTTTTTCATTCGGTTGCTGGATAAGGACAGCTGGAGTTTTGCATAGGATGAGTTTTTAAAGAAACAATCTGAGCAGAAATGAAAAGCTAATCGATGGCTTCAGAGAAGTTCATTATTATTGGCCAGCTGATTGGGTTGGCTTGCGCCTGGGGTATCCCAGTGTTGATGCTATTTTTAGCTATTTATAAATTGACGGTGTCCTTATTGGCTAGAAAAAAATGGTGAGCACATGGGAATTCCTACTGAAGCTATTAATAGAAACAAAACCCGCCACAGGAATCCCTACTGAAGCTATTAATAGCAACAAAATCCGTAACGGCAAAGCCTTGGCTTTAGTTTAAAAAACAGCAGCACCACCTGAAAACGACGATATCAATAAATAGTAAGGAAAATAGTTTTTTGCATAATTAATAAACAATTTTGCGAGCGAACCGGGAATAACTTATAGTAATAATATTAAAATTTGAGTGCAATAGAAAACACGTATTGGAATCGGGTGCCAAAAATTCTTGGTTAAATTTGCCATTTTTATTGAGTTCAATGTTGAATATCTGCGACAAAATTATTTATCAAATTCCATGACAAATCCTTAAATCAGTGGCTCCTCACGCCGGCGCATCTCAACCATGTCGTTGGCGCGGTAGCGCAGGCTGGCGCGGAAAGCGGCAGCCGACGACTTCGGGCACAGGCCGATGGTCTAGAATGGCCGGAGAAGGCTTAGGCTTGAATAAACAGCGCAGCGATTTGCTTTCCGTGTTATAAGTTGGAGAGTTGAGGGGCAGGAAGGGACGGGAGTGAGGTGGGTGACTGGCTGGAGAGCTGAGGGGCAGGAAGGGACGGGAGTGAGGTGGGTGACTGGCTGGAGAGCTGAGGGGCAGGAAGGGACGGGAGTGAGGTGGGTGACTGGCTGGAGAGCTGAGGGGCAGGAAGGGACGGGAGTGAGGTGGGTGACTGGCTGGAGAGCTGAGGGGCAGGAAGGGACGGGAGTGAGGTGGGTGACTGGCTGGAGAGCTGAGGGGCAGGAAGGGACGGGAGTGAGGTGGGTGACTGGCTGGAGAGCTGAGGGGCAGGAAGGGACGGGAGTGAGGTGGGTGACTGGCTGGAGAGCTGAGGGGCAGGAAGGGACGGGAGTGAGCAGGGCAGGATGAGGGGCAGGAAGGGACGGGAGTGAGCAGGGCAGGATGAGGGGCAGCAGGGACGGGAGTGAGCAGCGAGGCTAACTGAGACGAACACACAAACCGCAGCGCACCTGGCAGATCTGTTTCGGATCAACGTCCTGCATGAGCAGCTGGATGATGTAGGGCGTGTACTGCTCGATGAAGGAGCGGCAGGCCGATTGCTCCTGTGTTGGCATGAAGTTGCACACCTTCTCCAGCACGTCCATCACCTCCTTCTCGGTGGCATTTTCCTTCAGCAGCGACTTCACGTAGAGAATGACAGTCTGGCAGATGTCACAGCCGGTGGTCGAGGCGAGCACGGTGGAGGAACTGAGCAGACGCTCAGAGTCGCCGGCGCAGAGGCCCATGACGCTGCAGACCATGGCCGGGTTGAGGTCCTGACTGAGCAGCTGCAGCACGATCGGGGTGTACTGCCGCACCCAGGCGTCGCAGTCGGTTCTAAGGGTCTGCGGCATGATGGAGCAGACAGACTCCAGCGCGGACTGGATGGCCTCCTCGGTGCGGTTGCTGCCCAGCATCTGGTCCAGCTCCCGGATGATGTACTCGCACAGCACGCACTGCGGCCCGATGCGGGCGCGCCTCGGGCGGCGGTACTGTCGGTTTTGCCGCAGGCGCCCAACGCCTGGCAGACGGTGTTAGGATCGAGCTCAGAGGCCAGCAGCTGGAAGATAATTGGCCCGTACTCGGTGACCGCCCTGATGCACTGGAAGGCAGCAGAAGAAATTTTAGGATCTGATATAATCAAGGAGATCTTCGCCGTAAATCTAGCATTGAAACCATCGATTCCGAGGATTGGAAACAAATACTGTGCGATCGCTACTTGTAGTAGCAAAATTGACTATTTACGCTCGTAATATTTTTTATAATTGATAATTTTATTACAACTGCGATTCGGTATCATTTAAGAGCTGAAATTTGGTGCCATTCTAAGGTGAAATTAGGCATAACTTAGAGGCGAAATTATGGATCATTTAGAGGTGAAATTAGATATAATTCAGAGCTGAGATTCGGGATCAATCAGAGCAGAGATTCGGGATCAATCAGAGCAGAGATTCGGGATCATTCAGAGCTGAGATTCGAGATCATTCAGAGCAGAGATTCGGGATCATTCAGAGCTGAGATTCGGGATCAATCAGAGCAGAGATTCGGGATCAATCAGAGCAGAGATTCGGGATCATTCAGAGCTGAGATTCGGGATCATTCAGAGCCGATATTCTGAACTCCGAGTCGCTCACCTTGTCCTTCTCGGCGGGCACGAGATTGCAGACGCGGTTCTTGACGAATTCGATGATCTCCTCCTGAGTCCGATTGTCGCGGATCATCTGCCGCGCCTCGGACACGAGCATCTCGCACACCTGGCATTCGACGTCCTTCAGCGGCTTCTGGGCGGTGCGCTTGATGAATTAGAAAATTAAATTTTGTAAATAAATATTTTAGTATATATTATATCGTTGATTTAACAAACTGATGCTAATTATTAAACCTCGCTAGTTCTGGCAACCAGGGCTCACAAGTCAAGTGGGTAATGTTTATGCTATCAGCACTGACCTGGAGCAGCATCAGCTGCATCAACGGATGAGGCTGCAGTTTTCCGTTGGCGGCGGCTGCTGACTGACAAAATTTGATGCGAGTGCAAATCTGCTTCGGCTCCTGGTCAGGTGAGAGTGGAGATGAAACTGCAGATTAGTTATTTATTTACTGCGTGGCAATAAACAGAGCTTTGCGAAAATGGTCAGCATCACCGATATTCGAAATAGCGTTTATCATCAGCCCGTGATAGTCTCTCTGGGTTGAAAATCAAGCACCTGTCGCCATCTTTTTAAAAGCCTTACAAACCTTGAAACCTCATTTAGCTACCAGAGGCCTCACAAACTTCATCTAGCTACCAGAGGCCTCACAAACTTCATCTAGCTACCAGAGGCCTCACAAACTTCATCTAGCTAATAAAGGCCTCACAAACTTCATCTAGCCACCAGAGGTCTCACAAACTTCATCTAGCTAATAAAGGCCTCACAAACTTCATCTAGCCACCAGAGGCCTCACAAACTTCATCTAGCTACCAGAGGCCTCACAAACTTCATCTAGCTACCAGAGGCCTCACAAACCTCATCTAGCTACCAGAGGCCTCACAAACTTCATCTAGCTACCAGAGGCCTCACAAACTTCATCTAGCTACCAGAGGCCTCACAAACTTGACATCTAGCTACCAGAGGCCTCACAAACTTGACATCTAGCTACCAGAGGCCTCACAAACTTGACATCTAGCTACCAGAGACCTCACAAACTTGACATCTAGCTACCAGAGGCCTCACAAACTTGACATCTAGCTACCAGAGGCCTCACAAACTTCATCTAGCTATCAGAGGCCTCACAAACTTGACATCTAGCTACCAGAGGCCTCACAAACTTGACGTCTACTCGTAGCTACTAGAGGCCTCACAAACTTCATCCAGCTAGCAGAGGCCTCACAAACTTGACATCTAGCTACCAGAGGCCTCACAAACTTCATCTAGCTACCAGAGGCCTCACAAACTATGTCTAGCTACCAGAGGCCTCACAAACTTCATCTAGCTATCAGAGGCCTCACAAACTCGACATCTAGCTACCAGAGTCTTTTGATACCAAATTGCCTTTAACCGTCACTTTTATATAGCGCAAATCTTCCACCAATCGTTCGAACTCACAATTTTGGCGGCCAGCGAGCGCATCACCTCAGGCAGGTAGGTGTCAACCCACATGTTGCACAGAGACTGCGAGCCGCCCAGCCGGGCACAAACTTCCGTCTTCATCGCCTGGGCAACCTCCGCAATGGTGGACTGTCGCTGGGCCGCCTGCTTCACGGCGCCCACCAGTTCAACGCAGAGGTCGCAGAATTCGCCGCTGAGGCGGGTGGCAGACGCGGCCAGGTTGGGTCGACGAGCCGGGGCTCCGGGCACGACGGGCTCGCCGCGCAGCAGCAGCGGAGTCTCAGCGGCAGCGGCAGCGGCTGTCAGCCGAGGATCCCGACGGCCGGTACCGCACAGGCTGAGTGCCGGGCAGAGCCGGTCGGCTGGCAGGCCGTCGCGGAACAGGGCAACGATCTCCGGCATGTAGGTGCTGACAATGGCCAAGCAGATGGAGCGGTGGCGCGGCTCTGGCACAAGGCCGCAGGCGGAGGCGGCCAGACGCTGCGTCTCGGCTGGCGAGGCGGTCCGGTTGCTCAGCGTCAGGCGCTGCAGATCGCTGGCCAGCAGGCGGCAGAAGCCGCAGTCTCCATTGGCGTCAGACAGGCTGCCACTGCCGCCTCGCTGGCCACTGGATGGGGCGGCAGCTGTGCGCCAAATGCGGCCGCAGTAACCAACAGAGCTGCATTCTTTCACAGTGCCCAGGTGGGTGCACCAGTAGCTGGGGCCCCAGGTGCACCGGTTTTGGCCTAGGAGGATTGCTAAATTTAAAAGGATAGAAAAAAGAGGAGAGTGAGAATTAGTAGTGAAATTGACACTTGAAAGTTGGCATTTGATGCATTTGTACCATATAGAACCTTGATTTGTATTTTTAAAACCAATTCTAAATAATACTACAAATTTAGTGATTTTTTAAGATTTCAAGGCTTATGGGACATTGCTAAGATGTCAAGGGGGTTGATATGCTAAGGCTTGTGGGGGATTTTCTAACATGTCAAGGCTTACAATGTATAATGCAAAGAGACGCTTACATGTAGTTTATTAAAAAAAAACTTGTACTGCATTTTTTTGGCTCCCCAACAGGCGCTGATTGCTAGTATGCTACTAATCATATAATTTATTCTTATTATTTGCACATGACCAAGATGGCCACATACCATGATGGCCACAGCTCTAAATGTCTAAATAGATAATTATAAGCCTTGGTCTATATATTTCATTTATTTCCTATTGGTAGTAATTTGTATTAGATATAGATCAAAAAGTCTTAGAGAGATAGATGCTATTATAATAAAATTATTACATTATAAATATTCCCTTTGGCTTAAGCTTTTATTGTAGCCTGATCTATAGATATTTATCCATTAAATAAAGCAAGTAGCCTAGGCTTTAGGCCCTAGCACAAAATAATAATTGTTGCATATTGATTACATTTTTGCAAAGGCCCTAGCATTTTTTATGAATATGATTGATTAAACATGATTAATATAATAATTACCATTAGGTTGCAAATTATAAATAGGCCCTAGTATATAGAGAGTAAATATAATAATAGAGATTCAATTTTGCAGTCATCTTGGTATGTGGCCATCTTGGCCTTAAACCAATAATGGTAATGATCAACGATCAACAGCACACATCAAGTTTTGAGAATTTGAAAAATTAGTAAAAATTACCTGCTGTTGACTCCACAGCGAGTATCAAAAGACCTAATGAGAACAACACTCGCATTGCAAACAAAAGAAGTTGAAGTTTTCACAGATAAAATGTTAATGCAATTGAATAACCTGGTGGTGAAATAGAAATTAAAGTGTAAAAATTCCACTTTTACGAACAATTTAAAGTGGGTGATAGGTAACAGAATTGTCACGTGATAAAATATGTTAACATATGAAACTTGTAGTTTTTAATTGAATAGTTGTAGTCGAATAATTTGACTATTCCTTCACTAAATACCGTTTTCGAACTTAGATTTAGGAATATTCGAAGAGAATTTGTTGTACTCTTAAAAATGCAAAATCAAAACCGTCGACATTATAAATACTTAATTGCTCTTGTACATGTTGATGGATGTAGTAAATAATATGAGAGTCGTTTAGTATAGTGAATTTTTGTTTTTGTATTCTTTAAATTTTTCTAGGGGGATTAATATAGTATAGCTCAATGATATTTTAAAGCCAAAGAAAACGACACTGCGGCAAATACTTCCCGTTGCACTTGGAGATGGGAATCGGTCCAAAGGGAGTGGAAAATATGTACTGTGGAAAATGATGACTATTTGTACTGATTCTTTATCTAGATTACAGCAATGACTTTCAGTTAAGTACACGAGACTTCCACCACAATTCTCCTCGCCTGTTCATGCAGGCCCTTCGACTACTCACCCCCATCTGATCCCATTCCGGAAAGGCTTGCCACCTCTACTTACCGTTCAGTTTGCATGTTTGACTAGCTTCGATATCTTTTTAACTTTCTTCTTGCTAACATTTCTATCTCACTCTCTCCCCAGAAAATCAGGGGGTGATAGAAGAGTGATACGTGTAGACTATGGAAAGGATAGAAAGTATACTGTGGCAGCTCATGAGACTACGGTTATTGTCAGTCCATCTGTTTCTCGAGCTGGACTAGCATTCAGCAAAAACGAGTACAGACATCGAGTCTAACAAGCTACATCTGATCAAATTAGCAGAGAGCTACCAATAGGGACTATCTGTAGTATAGGGACTATAGGGACATACAGACAGACAGACATACAGACAGACAGAGACAGACAGACAAACAGGACAGACAGACAGACAGACAGACAGACAGACAGACAGACAGACACTAAGACAGACAGGCAGACAGGCAAACAAACTCATAATTAAATTATTGCAACAATTACGAGTGCTCGTAATATACGAGCTAGCCTGTAGTAGTTGAAAAGCGAAGTACATTTTGAGGCAACTTCTCTCAGTCCCGCCATTATTGATTTTATTTACGCCTAAATTGCAATTATCCTACACGCAGAAAACATTCGTCAGCAGTTACGCGTTATTGCAGTCAGAGGAAAAGCGTGCGAATACAGAAGTCCACTGCGAGCTGCAGACTAAAATAATAAATGGATAGCAAATTTAAAATATGGCTGGCACATTCGCTGATCGATAGCATTTCGAATAGTTTTCGAGAAAAAGAAAGAAAAAATGTTTTAAATCCGGTTAATAAATCGAATTTCTAGAAGCTTCTCTAGTGGAAATTTCGCTAAGCTGGAGGAGTGCAGCGAACTGAAAGATTCGATTCCGAGTACATCGAGTAAATGAACGAACAGAGGTGCACTGGATTGGAATTGTGTCATTGTTGATTGGGGGTGTCATATTTGATTGGGGGTGTCATATTTGATTGGAGGGTGTCATATTTGATTGGAGGGTGTCATATTTGATTGGAGGGTGTCATATTTGATTGGAGGGTGTCATATTTGATTGGAGGGTGTCATATTTGATTGGAGGGTGTCATATTTGATTGGAGGGTGTCATATTTGGTTGGAGGGTGTCATTTGATTGGAGGGTGTCATATTTGATTGGAGGGTGTCATATTTGATTGGAGGGTGTCATATTTGATTGGAGGGTCTCATATTTGATTGGAGGGTGTCATATTTGATTGTAGGGTGTTAGCTTTGATTGGAGGGTGTCATAATTGTTTGGAGGGTGAGTTTTTTTTTAGAGTGTCACTTTTGATTGGAAGGTATCCTATATGATTGGAGGGTGTCATATTTGATTGAAGGGAGGCATACTTGGTTGGAGGGTGTCATATTTTATTGTAGGGTGTCATATTTGATTGGAGGGTGTCATATTTGATTGTAGGGTGTCATATTTGATTGTAGGGTGTCATATTTGATTGGAGGGTGTCATATTTGATTGGAGGGTGTCATATTTGATTGGAGGGTGTCATATTTGATTGGAGGGTGTCATATTTGGTTGAAGGGAGTCATACTTGGTTGGAGGGTGTCATTTGATTGTAGGGTGTCATATTTGATTGGAGGGTGTCATATTTGATTGTAGGGTGTCATATTTGATTGTAGGGTGTCATATTTGATTGGAGGGTGTCATATTTGATTGGAGGGTGTCATATTTGATTGGGGGGTGTCATATTTGATTGGAGGGTGTCATATTTGATTGGAGGGTGTCATATTTGATTGGAGGGTATCATATTTGATTGGAGGGTGTCATATTTGATTGAAGGGAGTCATTTTTGGTTGGAGGGTGTTAGCTTTGATTGGAGGGTGTCATATTTGATTGGAGGGTGTCATTGTTGATTGGGGGGTGTCATATTTGATTGGAGGGAGTCATATTTGGTTGGAGGGTGTCATATTTGATTGGAGGGTGTCATTGTTGATTGGGGGGTGTCATATTTGATTGGAGGGAGTCATATTTGGTTGGAGGGTGTCATATTTGAACCTCATGAGAGCGCAATCTCTTTGTTTAGTTTTATTGCTAGAAATCTACAAGAATTATTCCGATCGGTAGCAGAAACCGGCTGACGAGTCTCAGTAGATGTCGGGGCACCCGGCCCAGTCCCTGGCCCAGTAGTCTCCCGTAAACATCCAGTCGGCCTCCCATCCGGTGTGGCGGTTCCGCCCCGGCCGGAACCAGACCCCGCCCGAGCTGTTGCGCCTCAGTGCTTGGCGTTGCTTCTCCTCCAGGCGCGACTTCTCAGCCTGCGCAAGCGCCAGGTCGCCGAGCTCCAGCGCGCGCACGTCCGGCCTCCGCCTGGTGTCCGTGCCGGGCAGGCGCGCCAGCAGCTCCGCGTCTGAGTTGTCGTTAAGCGCCAAAGTGAAACGCGTGAAGGAGAAATAGCGCCGGCTGTCGGCGGGCCGCGGCGCCCGGCGCCATAGGAGCGCCTGGCCGGGGATGCTCAGATCGGCTAGGGTGCTCGCACCGCTCTCTTCGTCTCCTTCTCGGTCCTCGCAATTGTCAGGTCCGGCTGTTGAACTGGTCGGCTCCGAGTTGGTGCTCTGCTCCTGCTGCATCGGTAGCTCGACGCTGAAGGACTTCCAACGCGGCCTGCCATCGCCTGAGCCGACGGCTCCGATGGACAGCTCGGAAATCCGCTTCCTGCCGCTGCCGCCCTTCTTGTGCCGCTTCCAGGTGTCCATAGGGAGACTGCGGGTGCATTTGGCATTTGGGTGAGAGTTAGTTAGTTAGTTAGTTAGTTAGTTGTTAGTTAGTTAGTTAGTTAGTTAGTTAGTTAGTTAGTTAGTTAGTTAGTTAGTTAGTTAGTTAGTTAGTTAGTTAGTTAGTTAGTTAGTCAGTTAGTTAGT